>JAVQJL010036461.1:0-21389 GCA_036024295.1 Nannoperca obscura
TTTCTTTAAAGTTAAGACTAGTTTAAAGTCATCTTCATTGAAAAGTACAGTGCTTTTCCTTCAAAAATAAGGACATTTCAATGTGACCCCAAACTTTTGAACGGTAGTGTACATTTTAATATAAAGATAAGTGTGGTGGTGTTCTAGATCGTTCTACCAACAAATTCCATGAAAAGACCAAAAACAATGTGTTTTTGTTCTCTGCCAACCCCTGAGGGAATTATCTTGCTCTTTAGCTGCTAAATGCTCCGCTATGATCACCAGCTAGTTGCTAACTGTGTCTGTCTTCTGTTTGGTTCTAAACAGGCACTGGACAGTGTTTTTTTTACGCTATGAGATCAGTGAGAGTGAATCACAAAAGTAAAGTTGTGGACAGATAAACAATGAGTTAAAACTCACTATAAAGCCAAGGGAAGTTGCAGATTTGGGCGATAATTCTCCATAGGTTCCTTTTTTCATCATTACGAGCGACCACTTAGACATCGTCACAGCGTTTTCATTGTCATTTAATACATTGTGACAAAAAATATTCATTTTAGCCGCTTTAATAAAAAGGGTTGGGGTCAAGTCATTTCAGCCGCGCACTGTAGTTTTTAGCAAATGTCACTTAAACAGGAGTAAATAGCACATTGGTTGGGGACTATTTTCAGCAGTGGATTAATACACATTTGTTGCACCAGTATTTACTGCAGCAGAACCATGTATGTAGGATTGACTGAAAATAAACTACAGTGCCCACGTTCATTGTAATGAAGAAACCCAGTGCAACAGTGTGTCTCATTGATGTGTTTCATAGTTTTTGGAATAATGGAGCTCCACAGCACAGAGGAATAACACATCCGACTCTGGATACACAGACACTTGTGAATAGGAGCAATTCATTGTTGGTTGTGGTCTTTTCATGGGATTTGTTGACAATAAGAAAAGTACAGAATATCACCAGACTTTATACTTAAGTATAGGTGAATGAATGAATGAATGAATGTTTTTTAAGACTGTCATTTTTGGGGCCATATTGTAGTTTTTAGTGCTTTTAATCAAATATTCTGTTACAGTCTGTGCTAGTGAAGGCTTGCCTACCATTAAGCATACACCGACTACTTTGAATCAATAACAGCGGCAGCTAAACGAGTGAGCCACATTAAATCACCATTTAGCAGTGTGTGTCAGTCAAACAGGAGTCTTAACATTACTGTTGTGTTTTCAATACAGCATATTAAGGCGGACGGATCGCATCAAGTATGTTATGAACAGTGGACTTTTCTTTACAGCACATCGAACTACCGCCTCATAAATGAGCTTCTTTTTTAAAGTGTATCGCAGCACAAGCTTTATTGCGTGGTATTAACTACACGGCCACTGTGTTGTAATGGGTTTCTGTTATTTTGTCTGTCCCTGTGTCATAATAAGAGAGAAGATTAGGTGTTCACACTACAGTATTAAGTATTATTTTATCACATACATATTTCTCGTAATATAATTCTGGTTATATCGCAGGATCTTAAACTCAGTGCAGTCTAGGAAGCTCTTGACATTTACTGTATATTCAGTGCAAAGATAAGTGGGCTTGTTCTGCGCCT
Organism: Nannoperca obscura; assembly: GCA_036024295.1. Taxonomy (NCBI): domain Eukaryota; kingdom Metazoa; phylum Chordata; class Actinopteri; order Centrarchiformes; family Percichthyidae; genus Nannoperca; species Nannoperca obscura. Next base: position 1,581 of record JAVQJL010036461.1, read on the forward strand.
GGCATACAGTGGTTAGTTCAGTGGAAATGCTGTCCAAGTGTCGTAAAAGCAGCTGACATTATGTTGTGCTTTGTGAAACCTACAGTAGGAGTGTTGCGTAGATGATCCCATTTTCTAAAAGACGGGAGCTCTACAGACGTGATCGTGGAACCCCTCAATCAAAATGTGAAGACTGCATGGTTTACTTTCATATTCAAGTACAGCCACGATTTGTCCACACAATTCTGTTTGCACCTTTTGTGGTGCCGTTTGTCTTTGACCCAACACAGATGTCATTGTGTCATTTGATGTAGTGGTTTATTTATTTATTTATATCGAATAAATGAAGATTTTTTTAATAAACTCCTGGAACAGACATCTTTCTTCACAACAGTCACCATGACATCTTCAGTCCAGTCACACTGCAGAGGCTGGAGACGCAGAACTTCCCATTAACTGTTGTCTTATCTCTGCTATGTGAGCGGGACCGATACGGCAGCAACCACCTGATGGACAAAGAGGCGCTTGTCAGAGAAAATGCAGAAAACCAGGACAAAAGCGAATGGAAGAGAAAAGAGTTCACCTCACCTATCACAGCAGCACCTTGCTTCATCCACGTACGACTTAGTGCAGGTATTGATGCTGATGCTTTCTCTGATGTTAGCCACCTGTGTATGGAAAAAGACAACGTGACAACCTTCACTTAAGCAGCATGAAAATGTATTTAATTAAGAAAAAAGTCCTGTAATTCAAACTAAAGAACACAATATGAAATGTAAAAGTACTCGTTATGCTGGATGTGTTCCTTTCACAGTGGTATGTTGTATCATTATAAATGCATGAACTTGTAACCATTTAAAATGGTGTAGATTGGGCAGATTGGTATTATTTACATTTCATATGCTTTGTTCTTAACTGCATTTTACTTGTAACAATAGCTGTTAAATAATTGTGATGGACTAAAAACTAACAATTAGGGATAAGAGTCCGTGTCAGTGGGGGTCCCGGGCCTTGTTGATGAGACCAGCTGCAGTGTGAAGATTCTTCTGATGGTGAGTCTGATCTGATATTTATATTTGATTATATTTTTGTTCATTTTTCTTAATACCATACAGCTACACAGCATGTATTTTCACTTACATTGGTTAAAGTGAGTAACTTTAAATCAATAATATAAATATAAACATTTGGTGGCCTCTTTGTAATATTTAGTATATAGTATATGATGTGAGTGTGGATCTTCTGTGGCACAGCCTCTCTCATCTCCAGCAGAAAGTTAATCTGTTTTCAACTGAACAACTAAAATTTAAAAAAGCGAAATGACTAACACAAGCTTGGTGTTTGAGAACGCAGGGGCTTTACTTACTCAGAGGCCCAATTTTCTTATAATTTATTCATGTGTACATCTTACACATTTTAAATCAGGTCAATGCAAATGTTTCTTACCTTCCATCTAAAAACTCGCCATTCAGCCACAAACTACACCAAGGCGAAGTGAAGCATTGCCTTTTACCATTATAGAATGTACTGTAGTTATGTTACCACAGACATTTAGAAGACCTCTAAACACAATATGGGTACTGTTAAGTCAGATCCAAAAGAGCAAAAGATGTCCAGTGTTTTGTTAAAGGAGAGTTTGTCACGTCACATAAAAACAGAGAAAGTCTGTGATCTTATTAAAACTCCTTGACAACACACTCACCCCTGCTGGGTATTCCACTCCTCTCCGCTGTTGGGGTACACCACCCAGCTCATGTCTGGGCTCCGCAGTGACCTGGCAGAGTCCAGCAGCGGCTCCACCACTGCTGGTGAACAGCAGTTGACTCCTACGGCAACCAGCTGTGTGGATCTCTTCGCAACCTGCACTGCATCTGTGAATGTGCTGCCGTCTGATATACACTTCCCATCCTGACAAGTGTTTTTGTACAAAACGTGAGTCAGTTTGATACACTGCACAACAGTTAACACTCAATCAACACTAGTAATATTGTTTATCAGCAATGCTTACCTTACAAGAGAAGGAGAGCCAGGCTTTGGAGTTTGGGAATTCTCTGAGCAGCTCGACCAGCGCCTCCGCCTCTTTGATACTTGGGATTGTCTCAAAAGCAATGAACTCAGCTCCTGCTGCCACCAAACAGTCGATCTGTGGCCGGTGCCAAACTTTAAGCTCCTTGGAAGAGGAAAAAAAGACACCGAAGATCATATACATACAGTATATGAATCTATAAATGGAACATCTGTGCAAATCAACAAATACACCAGTAATAGGTCAACAGTCTTCTATCACGCTTTTATTTTCTATTTGTCACCTTCACACAGTATGCACAATTACTTCATATGTAAGTAGAAGTACGAGCAGCTGAGAGCCACTCACTTCAATACTCATCTCCTCTGCATAAGCCCCAGTGTACTCAGAGCCGTTGTGCAGAAAGGCCCCGTACGGTCCAACAGAGCCTGCCACCACGGGACATCTCTGCCCTTTAGAAACAAATAAAAAGAACACAACGAAATGGCATCATGGCTTAGAGAGAAAGAGTTTCACAGCTTCAGAAATATCAAAGACTATTTAGTTTTATACCTGTTGGACGACTGTCACAAACAAATTTCTCTACTGTCTCTTTGGCCAGTTGAACTCCAGACATCAGCAGCTCTCTGGCGCGTTCACAGCTCACGTCCGCGTGCTCGATGAATCCTGTAATGCTTGCCTGGTATGTAGCCGTTGTGATAACATCAGCCCCTCCGAGGAGAAAGCTGTTGATGTATCACATCTATAAACCGTGGTCCCATTTAAAAAAATAATTTCTACAGTTGGTTATCAATATTTTGCAGGACTGCAACTAATGATTATTAGATTTATTGATTAATCTGTACTTGACAATATCTTGTAGCACAAGGGGATGTCATTAAATGTCTTGTTTGGTCTGATCAATGGTCTAAACCCCCCCAAAATGTAATTTACTATAATGTGAGACCAAGAAAAGCAGAAATTTTTTTTTTGAAAGTGACTTAAATTATCAAAATATTTGGCATGGACCTACCTGTAATGAGCATCTCTTATGGCCTGGGGATCAGTATGCAAAAGCCTGGCACTCCACAGAGGATCTCCCTAGGTGTGTGAAACACACACAGACATTTCAGCTCGAGCTTTTAAAATCTGGATGTGTTTGACTGACAGAGATATTGATCCAAGTTTTTTCCCAATTTGTGTTCAGATGTCTAGATTTCAGATTGCATTTGGAACTGATACATGACATTATATACTTGTAAAATGTCTAAGTTGTAGAGAAATATTGATTGACAAGCCACCACAATCATGCATTTTTTATAAGTGAAACTTTGAATTAATATTTATTTTCATTATTTTACTTACATCCCAAAATATTCACATATAATATAAACAGTATATTCTTATTGTATTTGCACGGTCTGTGAGCACGGGGCGATGGCGCCAACTAGTGGATTTATTAAGGTAATTTAACAACTGCATCAACCACAAAAGCATACAGAACTTTCCCTTCTCCAGTAGGTAAATAATGTACTTAAGTGCACCTTGCAATGCACTTGAGTATTTTAAATGATGCTACTTAATACTGTAGGTACTTATTACACTATTTTTGACAGCTGTAGTTAATTCAAATTAACATATAAAAACCAATGCATTGTAATACAGTAAATCGAACCAACCAGCAGTATAGAAAATAAGTAAAATGGCTTTACTGCATCCATCTACAACATTTAACTGCAACTAATGTTTAACTGCATCAATAATAACAATTCCAAAAGTAACATATATTATAACGTCATAGAGAAAGATCTCTTTTTGGCTGCATAGAGAACTTTTACTTGTATACTTTATGTACATTTCTTCTGATAATACTTTCACTTCAGTTAGATATTGAATGTTACTTGTAACAGAGTATTTTCATTGACGGTATTATTACTTTTTCTTCACTTAAGTAACTTCTTCTTCAACCACTGACATTTCCATTAAGCATTGTTCACAATATTATAATAAACCACAAATTAATTAATTATAAGTCATGTCATCAGTTGCCAACCACTATCATTGATTGTTACCATGGAAACACAGCTCTTGGGTCAAAGTGACTCAGTTTTCTTTTAGTGCAACTGCAAGAATAGTCACGGTCAATTTGTCTAAGCCTCTTTCATAAAAGCACCCCTACCTAAAACATAAAATAAGATAAAGAGTTACGTATAGAGTTTGAATACTAAACTGTAATAGCCAATTTACATTTAGATTTCCCAAGTTCAGCCTGAACATAAAGTGCATAATGCTGCATTTAGGTTAGGTTTCTTTATTTGTCAATTCTACAACATGTACAGGACATACATACATACAGGACATACATTATATTTCAATCACATGGTTAAGGTGTAGCTATATCTTGTCTTAGCCAGCAAAGTACATAAGTACAATTAAGCGTACGTGTTGGGAAATGAGAATTGAAATAATAACCCCATGCTGCCTGATAGAATAGAAACCCAAGTTAATTAAGTTAGTGAAGCAGGTGACTGTATTCTTCATTATATTTTTTATGTATTAGCCTACCTGTAATTTGACTCCTTGCGCTTCCAGTTCAGTTGCCAGTCCGCCATCCAAGATTAATGGTCCAGTGTCATTCATGTAATGTCTCAGGCGAGCAGAGGAACACATGGGGAAACACCTTAATTAAGAGGCACTGAAGTTATGTCCAGCAGTTTGGTTCACTCTAAAAGCATAAAGTCGAGCGGATAAAACTATTAACATTGACTGCTTTAAAAAAAAAAAACGCCGACTGCACAAAATAAAGTACTGTACATGAAATACTAAAGTGTCACTTTTCAGACTGTTGTTGTTCCGGTTAACAGAAAAGGTTCAAAGGTTGCATTTAGAGACGCTCGAAATTTTAATCATTAATGTGATTCCGACCTCCACAATACCACCAGACCACCACTAGCTGGCGCATTAAACAATGACAGTCCAAAGAGGTAGAGACAAAAGATATGTAGGGGTTGCATATATAAACGCAGCACAGCACTTTAATTTGTCAGTTCTTGTGATTTTCTACCCTGCACTGTAAAATTGCCACTTAAACATAGCTAACAGCATCGTGTAAGTTTTTTTTAACGATATCACCATTTTCCCCTACCTTACTTACCCAATTCATATTCACTTATGTAAATGTAACTAATTGCGTGGTGCCTCTGAATTGTATGACTATTTTATGTTGCATAGTTAATGTTACTCTTGAAATCTGTATTTTTCTAAGCACTTTGCTTCACTAATAAATGTTGAAGTGGATACACTTCATCACTTGAATATCTCTCGCAACAACAATTTCCAAGTACATTTGTAGGTGAATGCACCTTGAACGCACCTTGGCGTGTCACTACAGTTACTATAGAAACCAAGTATATCACGGGATAGCTAATGTTTGCTAGCTGGAAAGAGTATTGGAACATGTAGACATTGTTAATTACTCAAAAATGGTAAGTTAAAATTTCTATGTTCAATAACAATGATGCGAACGCCCTATTCGTTTGTTAGAAAGCCAGCACCATTGAACTGAAACGCTTGAACGGACTAAACACAAGAAAACAGTTAGCAAAACAGTTAACGGTAACGTTACAAATTACCGGTAACCAACTACGTTAGGCTGACTAAAGATATTCTATTATTGTTGGCATTCTGGAGAAGTCAAATTAAGTAAAATACCAATGTAAGCCAGCTTTACAACAAAAATAATTGTTAGTGTAGCTTATGTTAGCTAGCTAGTATGTAGCTAGCTATATCCAGTAGGTGAGCACTGAAAAGCTAAGGCTATAGCGTTAGTAACGTTTCTTGCTAATTTAACGTTGCACTGCCAACCACGTTAGTTTCTACTTTCAAATACTAGCTTACCGGTGAAATAAGCTTGGTATCAGTATAACGACTCAAAACGTTGTCCCAGTTGTGTCCATGATTTGTGTATCATGTTATACTAACTGTGTTCGCCCAGTTTGTTCTAGCGTTAAGTTAATACATGAGAGGCACAAACTGGGGACAGGTGGTCGATACAACTTGAGTTTCAGTATGACGGAATGACGGGGTGCTAGTATGTTGACCAACATTAAAAGTTAGTTTAATTTTAACCACACAAAAGAACAGTAGGTTGCTGTGTGGAAAGAGGCGATAAGGTTACAGTAAGCACCTTCTGTCTTAAGTTCCGTCGAGCAAGATACTGATTCTGTGGCACCGCCTGGTCTCAATGTCCATGAGTATTGACTTTTCAGTGTTAGTGGGTGAGTTAAATAAGAAAACAAATCAGAAGGCCTCCAATAGGTTGTGAATCTGTGTGTGTGCTAGGCAAAATAGTTCCTGGATTATTAGTTTGATAGCATTATTTTATTCACATATCTAAATATTCTTCTATTTATTCTTTCTAGAGTTTACATTGTGCCTACATTTTTTTGTACAGAAGAGAGATTTTTTTAAATGTTTCTTGCCTACTCATCCAGGGAGGGTCACAGGGCTTTTTCAATGTAGCAAAGGACAGATGACAAGGGCAACACCTTGGACATGTTGTCCTTCACAGAAACAAACACACAAGGGTGAGGTTAAAGTCTTCCACTCACCTGATTTGCTCAACTTTAGAGTGTAAACTTTCTGAAACCTTTAACCTTGAGTTTGTAAGAACCCACACTTGCTAAATGAGAAAAAACCTACCTACCACCATGTGATTAACTCAGGTCTTTAAAGAAACATGTGGGCGTTTTTGAATGCTTGCAGAGACTTGAAACCTTCTTGGGGATTGGGTGATCCAACACAGTGAACATCAGTTCTACATTTTTTAAAGTTACAATATTGCAGTTGGAAATCAGATTTGAAAAGTCTGCACTGCATTACTTTGCAACAGTGGCATCACTTTAACAAAAATAAATGTAGACTTAATGTTAAGTGTTGTATTGCATGTCTATTATCGTAATCAGAACATAGACTGACAAGAAGTTAGGGAGATGCAAAAACAAATCTGAAACACTAAAGCATGCATTGGAAAATAGTTAACAGTGATTTAAAGTTTATGTGAGTTGTAGTTAATGGGCTTAAACAAGCTCAACCTCAGATATGGAGCTGTTGACTTGGACAGAGATGCTTCTTTGACTTTAATAACTTGGACTCATGCTTATCAGTGTTTTCCTTTTCTCATTTGGGATTAGTGTAAAACCATTTGTGTCTATATATGGGACTCAAGCCTACACAAAGTCTGTGTTATTTTCTGCCTCCCCATTACTGTGATGTGATCTGTTCCATGATTTTATCAGGAGGATCGCTACGCCTTTCTTGCTGAGTGGTATGACCCTACTGCAGCTCTCCTGCGGCGCTACCAACTGTTCCACTACCCCAAAGATGGCTCAGTGGAAATGGTGAGCATTTGCTACTGCAGTTAATAGTCTTTCAATTTGCTGTTACATTGGCTGCTTCAGCTTTCTTAGTCATAAGTTATAAAGGCAGGGTTATTGTAGAATTTATCAGGTTTTTAGCCTCAAAATGTGAATATATAAGAAGACTTTAAGGGCAAGATGTTTGGTTATGTATTTTAATGTCAAATAATAGTCAAATAATTGTGAATGAATCAAATGTGGGGTTTTTTCTACTACTAAAGTGGAAAGCGCAGGAAAAATGTGCCCTGTTAATGTTTGCAAAGCAGATTATATGCTCTCTGAGATATTTTTAATTGTATTCATGGACACCTTAAGTCAGAAACTAGTTAACTTTAGTAAACTACCAATGTGTTTGTTTTTATGTGCAGTTTGATGTGAAAAACCAGCGAATATTTTTGAGAAGGACCAAATATGACGACCTCCATCCAGAGGACCTGTTCGTTGGGAATCGGGTGAATGTGTTCTCACGACAGCTTAACCTGATTGACTATGGAGATCAGTACACAGCAAACAAACTTGGCAGCAAAAAAGAAAGGTATGATCTTGTAGGCTGAGTGATAACAGCTGTCATCAGATTCACAAACATAAAAGCAAGCAACATGACTTTGTGTTTGACTATCTTGACCTTAACTCATTTGATAAATCATATTTTTTTTGCAACTTACTTGTGATGTATGCTTTCTTTTTTTCAATTTATTTGTTTTCCTCCAAAAACATTTTCTATTTAACAAAATAAGCCAAAGTTCAAGTTTCATCACAAACTCAAGAACTATCCCCGTATAAATTACAATATTAATTAACAAAAGAAGAGAACACAGAGGGTCTAAGGTTAGTATGCTGTACAGCTTGTTGCCCCTTGAGGCAAATATGTGACAATTGGCTATAAAAATAAAATTGACTTGACTTGATCATACTCTATACTTAAATGCATCTGAAAGCGGTCATTGTTGTAAGTGTCTCTGTTATGCTGTCTGATCTTGATGAGTTGCTTCTTGTTGCTTTATATGTCAGACATGATCAATGTTTCATTTGTTCTCTCCATTTTTCCAGAACTCTTGCTTTGATAAAACCAGATGTAGTTACCAAGATCGGCGATGTCCTCGAATTGATTTACTCCTGCAACCTGATTGTGACCAAAGCCAAAATGACAAAGCTTACGTGGTAAGGTCAACGCCTCACTGCTGAGAGGGTCCTAAAGTCATAATGTGGCAATGTATCAGACAAACTCCTGTCAGAGAGGGAGACACAAGCTGTTTGGTGCCAGTGTACTCACATAAACAGATGGATGGCTCTGCTTTGCTTTCTCACACATATTAGGAACATATGGCAAACCAAGAGGCATACAAGGACGGCATTTAATTAATTACTAACGGTTTTATCATGTGCTGGTTCATGCTACAATTATATTCTCAAACCAATTTCAGAAATAGCAATGAGTATAATGACTTTTACATTGGATGTAGCATGAAGCGTTTTATTTGACCTACCTACAGTTTTTGAGCTGTAAACTAAATGATAAGACTGTACTGAGATAAAACACATTACTGCTTGTGTTAATATTAACATTTCTTCTAAAATGTACAAAAATCAGCACTTCATGGGTTGAAAATATCTCAACACACCATCTACTGTGTTAAATCAGCCCTTAACTTGCGAGACCAATGCTGACAAAGAGTCAACTGGTTGGGACATCATGACAATTATTTAAAAAAAAGACTAATTAGTGTAAGTCATTCATCTCGTGTCTCCTGACCCACACACTCTGTAACCATGAGGCCACGCCTGCTACAGTTGTTGTTCCCTCACTCTCGGCATGTTTTAAATATGTTGTGAGGGAGGGTTCTAACTGAATTAGAATTTGAGGATGTAGTTAAATTTTAATAAAAAATTAAACTACATCAGGACTGTCACCTCAGAACTACTGTTTTCTCTAAACAATTAAGAAGCTAAAATCCTACACACCAAAGAGGACAAATTCTGCACAGTTGCCTTTCACACGTGAAATAGATTACATATTATTGATGTCTATAAATGTCTTTGTGAGTATGGTAAATACAGTTCCTGAGATAATTTGGCCACTCATTAACATAACATAACATGGTTTATGGTTTTCTTACATGACAGGAGCCAAGCGGCAGACTTTTATGTGGAACATCAGTCAAAGCCTTTCTTCAAGTAAGTAACTGATACTGTAAATGATTTGCCAGTTTTGAGCAGGTGTGAGCCAGCAGAGAACATTTCTGATAGCAAGCGCACTATCAGTAACAGAACGTGTGCCGACGATCATAATGGCATTGTAGTGACATTTTAACACATTTCACACAGCTAACCTACTGCTAGTAGGAATTCCACGTACATGAATGAGTTATCCCGTCGTTACTCCATTTTGCAGCAACCTGGTGCAGTTTGTGTCGTCTGGCCCTGTGGTTGCCATGGAGCTGATGGGTGATGAGGCCATGTCTATCTGGAGGAGGCTCCTGGGACCTGCAGACTCCGCGGTGGCACGGAAGGAGGCACCACAGAGTGCCCGTGCCCAGTTTGGAACAGATGGCATAAAAAATGTTGGACATGGCTCCGACTCACTTGCTGCAGCAGCAAGAGTAAGGATGTGAACCTAGCCTGTTAGCTTCATTCATGTTCATAAGTGCCACAGTCCCAGAAATGGTTATGCACTCTAAAGTTGTTTTTATTCTGTTCATGTTATTAGGAGCTTGAATTTTTTTTCCCATCCACAATTGGCCACGGTCCCTCTAATACAGCCATCTATACAGACTGCACATGCTGCATCATCAAACCTCATGCCATATCAGAAGGTAGGAAACATGTACTATTTATATATAAATAGCCCACAGATATTAATATATCTATTTGTCTGTCTTGGTCCTATTTTGTCTGTAAATTATGCAGTCCACTGACTATATTTATTTGTTATTTTCCACCTACTGCTGTTAATGTGTTTGTGGCACTACATGGTCACCAAATGTGGCTTTGTATTTTTCCAAATCCCTGCCCTGATCCCTGTTCATGGAGCATGCCACTAGAGCTCTGACCTGTGAAATGTGAAATTCTCTGGGCAGAGCTGAAGTATGCGCACAGAAAGTTGTTGACAGAGGAGAGACCTGGACTGGTGGTTATGGACATATAAGCCCAGACGCAGTTTATGCAAATAAACGAGCTCACTATGGTGCCAAATAAATAAATGTCACCTTTATTTCTAATTTGAGTGCTTATCCTTAATGGGGAATTTGTTTGGTATCTGATTTGGAACAGGTTTATAATGTATTTGTGTTGAAGGAAGCAATATATTTAAACTGAGCCAGCAGAATTACACCATAAAGGTTTAAGGTTATCTTATTCCCAGTGTATAGACCTTGCTCATGGCAGGATATCTTGACCTATCGAAATAATTGATAATGCCTGTATGATACAGGATCTGTGCTGGGTCCCTGCTGGTACTGTGCATGCTGCTCACTAGTGTTACTTTCTGCCACACCTAAATGGAATGAAGCCATCCCTAATGTTGTGACTGCAGTTACACCTGTTCTTTTCCTGCTTTGACAAGTTGAAAGAGAGGACCCATTAAAATAACCTACCTAAGTATGAACATTCTTTGTTTAGCTGCAGGGATAATTGAGCAACTGTTGAACTTATATTCCTCCAAAAACACAATGTGCATTTGTGGGGATATTTCTGTTAAAACCAGTGGTTACTGATTATGGTAATCATTTATTCTAGACCGTACACACTAACACACGTGGTGTTGTAATTTAGGCAAAATCTCTCATGTCTTATTCACTTTTGTCTCCTAGTTCTGTGAACGTCTGTAAAACAACAAGCGCTGCAACCTGCTGCTTGTTGTTAGTTCAAATCAAACAGCCACAACTATGGAGGACTTCATTGTTGACTTGTAGAGCTATTAATGAGACATATTTCAACATTTCTACTGTAGGCTTGTATCTGAGAAGGATTTTATGCAAACTAAGTCAACAGTTTAATAGATATTTGCGACTGACATCATTTCAAGCAGGGTGTGCTGACCACAATGTAATGGACAGCTCTTTTGTGACTAACGTGATTAGCACAGTCACTGGGCTACCATTTGTCTTCTGATATTCAAGTTGTAAAGAGATGGTGGCTGATCTGAAAAGTCCTCCTACGCTACAAAATCCATTTCTGAGTAAATCTGAGGTGAGAAACTTGCTGTATTTTTTGTCTACAGTACCTCGTTTGAACAGTTGGCCACACGGTGCATGAGTTTTGAAAAGGCAGCAAGTATCTTCATCATGCAAATCACTCTTACTAATTTGTTGACTGGTCTGGTGTCCGTCTGCCAACCTCACTTTATTTTCAGTCCGTCTTGTTTTTAATCAGGATAGTCTTGTAGAAAGTTTGCAGGTATAGCAGCAAAAACTGAGCTCATAAGAATAATTCTGGCTTTGTATTTACAATTATTTTGCTTGATTACAAGGGTAGAATAGGTTGCATTGTTAAAAGGTCCCAAATTGCTCAATTTATAGCACTGTCATTGGTGTCACATTAAAACAATTCAGAGGTCAAATGACACCTTTGGTCTGCGGAAAAATAGTAACCCAGTCTGAGGGGTTTGGGACCAGACTGGGTTACCGGTCAGTTCAACGACAAACTGCATCAGAAAGCTTGATTTGATTTCCTTTGGAGATCACTTAAGAGGCCAAATTACACTACAGCTATGTGTACAGGGCACAGCCAATCACAACGCTGACAAAGGACGTTGTGACTGAAATTGCACTCAGACATGACTGGAATAGAAAAGCTTCTGTTGCCAGGCACCTAGAATAGGATCACCTAGCAACAGCACCAGCTGCTTTTGGGAGAGTGTGCCTATCCTAGGCAGGCTTCTGGCCGCTGCCTGTGGAGGGCACAGAGGACTCAGGAGGTGGTTACTTACCTAATAACCACATAACTGGACTGTGACTGCACGATTACCTAAATAAGAGAGGAACTCCTGGTCCAAACTGAAAGTCGTGATTATACACAGCAGTATTTAGAATGTACGGAAAATGTAGACACCTCGTATCCTGCCTGATGAGTACACAGGCTGCTTTTTATCAGGATGTCAGACTGAGATTACCAGACTGGCGCCCTCTTTCAATTATGTGTGTCTGCAGCAGTTTGACCTTCACTGTCACTGTTGCACCTTCCTCGCTGTGGCGGAAGCATTTTTACAATAATGTACAGCCACAGTGACAAGAGCTACGGCTTTGTATCTCGCTTACTACAGTGTTGACTGTGTGGACAAAAATAAGGTCTCCTCTCCTGTAATAGACAGGACATCTGTAAGACAATCTCACTGTTCTTTGTCCGAAGGAGACACCACAATGTGAGGTCACTGCAACATAAGATAACACCTGTGTCTGAGTAGGTGCATTATGACGTCTTCACAGCACATCGAGTAATAATAGCTAGTCATTTAGTATAAATAAGAATAACTGCTATTCATTTTTGATCATGGGGTGTAAAACATTAACTGTCACCGCTGCTGCAGGAACACTTTGGTTAGGATTACATTTAAGAATTTATTACAGCAGTAAACGCCTTACTATCAGTCTGTGTAAACCTAAGGATTATGAAAGCTCAAATGTTTGAACTGCTATGATTTGTTAGCAGGTCTGACTGGGAAGATCCTGAACTCCATATCTGCAGCTGGCTTTGAAATCTCAGCCCTTCAGATGGTAAAAGTTTAACATAATTTTCCTTTCCTTATGCTACGGTCTTGTAGAGTTTGACTAGAATGGCTCATATGCCCCTTTATCTCAGCTATAGACCCCTTTCCCAGTAGATAGTTTGACTTGTCAAAGCAGGAAAAGCACAGGGGGAATTAATAACATGAATGCTGGCTGCATTCCATTTAGGAGAGCAAGTTCCAGCGTTCTGGTATTGTGTGTGCCCACTCAATGACATGGCTTACTGGGACACTCAGTGGAATGGAGCCATCGTTAATGTTACTGACACCTGTGTTTTTCCTGCTTTGGCAAGTCAAAATGTCTGCTGTGAAACCAATATGTGCACTGTATTGACGTTCTCTGATCCAACCTGACCTCGTAAATTGATGTCAGCGTCACTGCAAACAGTGACCTCTTACAGTCCATTCGTTTGGCCACATCAGATGTGATGCATCTGGGCCGTAGGACAAAAAAAATCAATCAATCAGGGTTTTATCACTGTAGCCGCATGCAGACCGTGTTGTGCATTAATGGGAATACAATAAGTGCATATTAGCAATTCATGCAGGGCCTACGAATAGGAATAGATATATTCTACAATAGATATAGAATAGATATTTCATATCCTTAATGTTACATTAGTTAGTCATTTTTTATGGAAATTACAAAAGGTCTTTTGTGATAATGGAGCTGTGGTTCTAATTCAAAGCACATACACTAAGTGAAGTATTCCTATTAGATTTGACCTCTACTGTTTTTTGGTGTTTTTATTATTTTTTATTTCCATCAGCACATTATCCATATTCCATTCATTTTTGCACTTGTTTTTCACAAATTATATCTCCCTTTTCCCAGTTCAATGTGGACCGGGCCAATGCAGAAGAATTCTATGAAGTTTACAAGGGCGTCGTCACAGAATATCCTGTGAGTATAAACACTACATTGTTGTGCCATCATAGCAAGTACCTGCATCAAAGTTCTGTCAGTTGTTACTTTTGACAGTAAAAACACAAACACGGCCTAATCTTTGGTAAAGATCTAGAAGATTTTGTTAATAACCAAATGTTTGAAGTACAGTAGTGTATAACCATGATCAGTGTAATTCTTGATCTGAGTAAAAACAAGCAAATTCATTATTAAAGTTTGGACTGTATTTCCTCTCTGTCCCTACAGAGTATGGTGACTGAGCTGTGTTCTGGACCCTGCATGGTCCTAGAGATCCATTGCACTGACACACCACAGTCATTCCGGGATTTTTGTGGGCCTGCCGATCCAGTGAGTCAAATAATATCTAATATGCTAGTTCCTCATTATATTCTCTACTAGAAGGCTGTCATATGTCAAAAGTTGGGTTAAATGTGGTGAAAATCAATATATCATCTGCAAATCATTATCCATCCATCGTCCTTCTGTTGAATTGAGTTTTTCAAATGTACTTGTTGTCAAAAACAGGCAACATAATTTTCATTATGCCATTTTCATATGTAACATACACTCAGTGGCCAATAGCTTAAATGCAGTCTAATACAACAGCCCTGCAATAAATCCCAACTTCATCAAGGTTACATTGAGAGGTGTTTCAAATATTTAGTCCACCCTCTGAAGTCAAATCTTTCCTATACTTGAAATGAAGCCATTTCTGCTGCTGAGTAAGTTTGGTTGTTTAGCCAGAACAAAAGCAACCTTGTGATCGTAGTCTGGGGTTCATCTGCTGTCATTAAGCCTGGCAGCTAGAAGGCAGGTAACTGAAGAGCCCCATAGTTTTAATATGAACTCAGCTCAATATTTAGTTTCAAGCTCTGATTGGCTCAAAGCTGACCGCATGGAACGCAGTACACTCCTGTTGGTTTTGAAGAATCCTGAATCAGAATCATAAAGTAAACTCATGATGAATTGAAGAATGTTGTTTTAGTCCTTGCTTAGTGTACACAGTAAAGACTTTGTGGGTTATGTGATTAGCTAACAGAGTTGGCCTGTGAAATAAACTTGGGGGGGTGAACACATGTATGTGTGTGTTCGTGGGTGCTGTGGAATCAGTGCTTCAGGGCTGTGCTAGTGCGTGATGTGAAATCTAATGCTAAGACGCTCTGACTCCAATCACTCTTTAGTTACCATAGAAATGAGGGACTACACCCCTGCGCTACTCCAATACAACTTCAGCAGAGGTTCTTGACTCAGCTGTTAATCTTGTGAAAAATAGTTCCGTTTTTTACGTCTTGTAATTTCCTCTGTTTTTCATTGATTTTTTTTATTGAATTGTTTGTTGTGCTTCCTGTCCTTAGCCACAGGCCTCCCAGGCCACAGTCAAAATGTTAATGTCATTGCAGCCACGGAGCAGGAAAAGGGCTAGTTAATTGGCTAATGATTTCCATGTCACATGACACTACACCCCTTCTGCTCGTTGATGCCAAAATAATTAAGCCTTTGCAACCGCCCTCTGTTATTTTATTAGTTACCCTCTCCAGATCTGTTTATTACCAGTAACACTTAAAGGCCCCATTGTGTAGTATGTTTATGTCACTGTGTCATCTTTCAAATGATCTTGATAGCACACATTGTTCTTTGTAGAAAAATGAAAGTAAATCACAGTTAAGAGCCTACAAATTTTATTCAAAGTAAGCAAATTATTTAAAAAAAATTATAGGGAATTGCACTGATAGTTTTTATAATGGCAGTATTATTATTGTAAAAATAGCTATGTTTTTATGTTTAAATGTGTCCCAGATTATAATTACCAGACGACTTAGGTATGTGAGGGTAAATGTATACAGGATTTACTGTTAAATTCACCAAGATATTTGATATAGTTCAGGCTGCTGCCAGAGGTTCTGTCCTTCAGCTGATATAATTTGTTTTCAGCCTTCTTTCTCCATTAAAGCCTCTGTAACCTTTGATTGCTTACAACTTTACTGACTAACCGTGAGGTTGATCGTCACTCCGCAACCTCAGACTCACCTCAGTATCAGTAACAACCTAAACATTTGCACTCCTACTCTTCAGTGCAGCTCAGCCCTTTGGTAGGTAAATGGAAAGTTACAGCACCAGGATCTCAGAGCTGATGAGGTCACCGACAGGGCATGTGTGTGTCCATGTAACATTGTTCTGCTGAGTACCAAAGTACAGTACATTTTCTTGTCAGATACAGTGTGTAAAGACATTCCAGACACCATTATCAAGCTGACAGATTGGACTGGACAGACACTGTAAAGCCAGGCTGAATGAAGAGGCCAGAATGCCTCAACGCCTTAATAGTTAAGGGCCAGTTGTTTGTGGTAAGAACAAGCTATTGGTTATGTGAATAAACACATGACTATGCAGCTGAATGGCTGGATAAAGTGACCTCAAACACACTTACTCAAATCAGAGTTGATGGTAGACATTTTGATTGTAATACTCCCCCACAAAAGAGACCTGAAACATGAAACTCTGCATCATATATCTTGCCATAAAGGATCCTCCTCGAGTATTCACACCTCCACACCCTTAGCTGCCTTCCATTGCACTCACTCAGTCATGAGATTGTGCTGTCTTGTGATGTGTCCTGATATCAGAGTGGACAGACACAGTGTTCCTCTGTTAGCCAGTCCTGACCCACCCTGTACCCTCTACCGTCTTCCATAGTGTTTTATGTCCTTATAGTCGGTGAGTATACGCTTCCCCTTTAAGCTTAATAAATCATCACTACACATCAGGAGCGCGTGGTAGTCGTCACAACTTGCTGTGTTGCCTCACTCTGCCTTACAGTAGATGTTGAGTGAGAGATGATCAAATAGACCTGAACTTCCTGATAGCATGAGTCAATACATCGTGTTGGTTCAAAATATGCCTTTCCTACTGATTTTGACTGATCCATCTGTGTGGAGGACTAGCCACTCTGTTCAGAAATATAGTTTGATTTACTCTAATTACACTTATTAAATCTCTTATTTTTTAAACCAATAAAGTAACTCTAATGGTAAGAAGCTTAACCAGACGTTGGAAATGCTCTGTAACAGAATCCTATGACAGCTGTCAAAGACACTATAGTTTCCACAGAGCTTCAATTTTGCCTGATTGGGAGACATTTGTATTCACATTTTATTGACATATAATATTTTGGCAATATGCTATTTTTTTCTTCTATGTGGTCAATTCTTATGTGGTGTTAACAGACAGTAATAGTAGTAGTAGCAATAAAAAAGTATGAAGGAAAAAAAGACAAAATAAGACTAAGTATTTATAATAATTTCTTACCTATAACACTTGTGGTTCATCACCAGCCCTTGCAAGTTTGATGATGATCTTGTTGTTTTCGATCATGGTTCTATGCACTTTATGTAAAGCTCTTATTTGGAAGTCGCTTTGGATAAAAGCGTCTGCTAAATGCAAGAGTTAGAAGCCTTGTGGTGGAGGTCTAAGACATCTGTGTCATCAATAATGATCTATGACCCTTTTGTACTCCATACAAATTTCAAAATTCAAGACATGTTTTTTTAATTTAAAATGTGTATACTGTATTTGTCTGTTTGTAAGTGATTAGAGCAAGGTTGGCAAATTACATTAAACTAAATTCTCATAAACGTGCTTCTCAGTAGAATGGACCACACTGCCAGCCGTGTGCATGTGACAGACTCCCTCACCACAGCAGGGTTGGACAGTCAGCGGTGCATGAAGGGTCAGACATGAGACTTTTCGCTTTTCGAGACGTTCGCGTAACCGCAGGGTCACTGTGCCCCTGTCATTACTGTCCACAAAAGCCAGCGGTCATTACGTGAACATCAGTCTAGCAAACTACGGGACTCATTAAAATCAAATTAAACTCTGACTGCAGGTCACTCATGGGTAACTAATGCAATTACAGAAAGCAGTGCTTTCCAAAGAATTCTTTTATCACTAAGTAAATCTCACCCTAATTTCCCTGTTGCCATCTTTGGCTTTAGTCTCATGGGACACATACACAACAGGCTGTTGCCTGGTCAGGGCTATTTTGCAGATACTTATGCACAGGCTGCTGTTGTTAGTATTCTTAGACACAAACCTACAACTTACAAACACGTATCATGATTATTTCACAACTGGAGTCCTGTTCTTGTTTCTTCTTGTTCACCTTCCTTCTGACTAATAATGATAATACCTTTATTTGTAAAGCAACTCAAATAAAATGCAGCTCAAAGTGCTTTACGGTATGGTATAAAAGACAAAACACAACATAAAATAAGTTCATAAAAATAGAACAAAAGATCCAATAAACAGGCAGAGAAATAAAAGTAGTAGAAAATGGTAGTTGGGAGAGATAAAACATTAACTAAATGTCTGCCTAGTAAGTCTAAAGTTGATTTTTTAAAATGTCAACACAGCTTCCATCTAATGTAACTGGGCAGGGTGTTACACAATCTTGGAGTGTAGTAGCTGATACAATTTGATTGATGCATCCATTTATACTAAATAGCCAGGTGGTGGCAAATCATTGTTACAGTTTAGCCAGCCATGCTAGGATCTCTGTGAGGCTGTACACAGCAGTGCTTTAAGCTAAATGCTAACATCAGCATGCTAACGTTGCAGGTATGTTTACCATGATCACCACCTTACTTTAGCATGTTAGCTTGTATTTGCCAATTAGCACCAAACTACAAAGAAGAAGGGAGAAAGAGGTTGCTAGCATGAGGTTGCTAGCATGGCTAAAATGCTTATATCCCCAGATCTGTCTGACCAGTTATCCCGAGCTAATGAGACCAAGTTGATTGACTGAAAAACATGGTCGCCATTCACCTGTCAAAAATGTTCAGCTCATAGACACTGTCACGTTTGCCAGCCCTTTTGAAATTGGTTAACTCATACAGTGTGTGTGAGAGCAGTTTTCAGTGTTCATTGAACCAGTACCATACAGTCTTGCAAAGTTATGCTTATAGATCTCGAATCTTTACATGATGTAAAAAATTTACTTTAAAAAAAATTATAATTTCTTGGTTCTTGTGTGTGTGTATTTCTGTAATTCATTTTCCTGCCTTTTTTTTTTTTAAAGAATATATATGAAGCTACACCATCAGTTCTCCCAAATTTGGCCTCTGCAGCAGCGAACATTACGGAAAGTTTCTGAGTGGCACAAATCTGACAAAACTAACCATTAACTTGAGAAAGCAAGTTCACAAAACCTGACATAATTGTTCATTTCAGGTTTTGCATACAAGTGGAACTATAATAATCAAATATTGATACATGAATGTGTAACTTCAACATGCAACACTCTTTGGAAAAGAGCCCAAATAGATCTCAGTTGACCCATAGTTCCCATGATCTTTGAACCTTGCAACAATTCTTTTTCTTTCAATCAATTCAGTGTTCTGTAGTAGAATTATTTCAACCAAGAGACTAATTTACGCAAGTTTTTTTTAAAGAGACAATGACTGGCTTGGAGGAGAAAGCAAGGTTGATTTATGACCTTGAAACTCGTTTCTGCCTTTTGTCTCATAAACCACTGGAGAATAAAGAATCTGTCATAGGAAATGTTTGCCTGCCGTAAGACACAATTAGATTCTTTTTTCGACAAACTCTTTGAGAGTAAACCAACCATGAGTGGTTTGATGTCTTTGTAACTTGTGTTGTTGATTCTCTGATTAAAAAAACAATGACACTTTTCAGTTACAACGGTTACTTTTTATCAGTTTATTCGCTTTGATGTTGACCCTACTGCTCAAAAAATAATATCTGTGTAAGGTTTAAAAAAAAA
>JAVQJL010036467.1:0-27921 GCA_036024295.1 Nannoperca obscura
TGGCTGACCCCTCCCACCCCGGTCACAAACTCTTTCAGATGCTCCCCTCTGGCAGGAGGCTGCGGTCCATTAGGACCAAAACCTCACGCCATAAAAACAGTTTCTTCCCTTCCGCAACCTGATTGATTCCTGACAGTGACTCACTGGTTGAAGGAGAAAATTGCTGATATTTTTATGCTGAAAGTGTTGGTAGATGGCGGTTTGTTAATAAAGTGTAAAGATAAGCAGTGAGAGAAAGCGATGAAGTGACTAAAGTGAGCAACAAAGTGGTGGAGAAAGCCAAGAAGACAGGTGATCGGATTTGTGAGAGGCATTATACAGTTGAAAAAGGTGTAAGAGAGTATGTCCCACCTCCTCCCATATTCACGAGGGAAACATAAATATGTGAAATGTGAGGATGGTGCACATATAAAATGTGCTGATTGTGGAGGTACATAGTGTGGCCTAAAGGTGGTGGTGAAGTGAGAAAGAATGAAGTGAATGTGCAGCAGCTGACAGTAAACATGGATATATATCTTATTCAGAAGCAGAAGACAGCTGTTGGGGAATAGCTAAATAAACAGAAACAGTTAAGCAAAGCTTCATGGTCACAGGATTGATTCTACTCATGTTAGTGAGTTCAAGGAGTCTGCTGTCGATGATGTCAAGGATTTGATGGACTCATTGGGACTGTGATCAAATGCTGGACGTTTTACAAATGTAGGCAGTGAGTCAAGTTTCAACCTGCGACTGTGACATTATCATCACAGTCCTTGGCAGGTATTTGTGTGGTTGTAGTAATGAATGTTGGGGAACAAGTGAATAAGGAGGTAGTGGTAGCTATTTCTAATGTGGAAAAAGCTATGTTGTGGAAAGAGGGATTATTACTTAATATAAGAATCTTAGGAATGTCAGGTTTATTTGGTTGAAGGATTATTTGTATGGACAATGAGGTAAACTATGAACTTTTTCTGCAAGCAGTCTGGTTGGTAATGGAACAGCACAAGAAAGTGTAATTTGTCCTTTGTTGTTTTCAATAGTGATTGATGACGTGTATGACAATATTGCGGAAGGCATAAGGAGATCTTTGCTTGCTGATGACGCGGCTGTGTAAAAGAGGTTGGAATGAATATGTTGTAGAACAACAGGAAACAATTGAAAGAGTGGAGCAGTGGTGTTTGGAATGGTGATTTACATGTTCTATTGAGAAAACAAAAACGCTTCTCTCTGCCAGGAAAAATTGGAGCAGAGTATTTATATGACAAAGAGCAGGAAAGGATAGAATTTGAGCAATCTGGTTTGAAGCTAGGCTCACCTGAAATATGCATATGCATAAAATTGTAATGAGTGTAAAAAGGTTTTAAATGTGATGAGATGTTTGGTGGGAACAGAGTAGGGAGCTGACAGGCCAATAGGTTTAATAAAATCAGTTCTGGATTATGGCTGTATTGCACATGGGTTGGTTGGCTGTAATACAAGCACAGGCATTAAGGATATGTAGTGAGGATTTAAAACACATCTGTGACAGTTCTACAGATAGAAATGGGAGAAATGCCAGTGGAGTTAAGATGACAGCAAATTATGATGACGTATAGCGTTTATTTACAAGGCCATGCATAATTCTGCAATAAGTGCTGCTGAGCCACAGTATGCTGTGAACATGAGAAAAGGCCAACAAAGAGGTTTGTTAAAAATAAGACAAGTGAAATGGGTATACTGGATAGGAGTTACTTTCCAACTTGCAATTCTCACATAGAACCACAATGTTCTATGGGCGGCGGTCACGCACCTGAAGGCTATTTGCCAACGTCAATCAAATCAAAGGAAGAAGAAGAAGCGGCTGGCGCTGGGCGGAGCTTGGAGGCGGAAGTTGAACCACAGTAGCATAATAACCCCAATAGAAATATTAATGTTATGTTTCTATTAATGTTTTTCTTTTTCCTCACGTTTATTCCTTAGGTGCCTGAGGTGAGAATGTGTCATGGGTTTGTAGTGAGCTGGTTTCAGAGCCGTTGACTGTTAGCCGTCCTCCCTCCGCTGTTAGCTTATGCTGCTAGACGTACTGATATGGAAGATTGAAGTGAATTTGCAGGATTAGCTCTATATATGTTTAACTTGACACTTTAGATGTCGCAGGGAATAGTTTGTCCGGCTGTTATGTAACGCTACCAACTGTCGAATTAAAAACTACGCTAATACACTTAGCTAACCGCTAACTTGTTAGCTGTCATAACACTGTCGCCCTGTAGTTACTAACGTTACTCGATGCTATATTTAAACAAGTGAAGCCATTCAACAATGTCTGACATCTGAATGTCTTTAAGATGTACTTGTAAGACGTGTCTCAGCTTTCTTGCTTTATATTTTGTCCAGTGTCCATATGAGTCGGAATCAGGAATGTCATGTCTTTTAAAAGGAGTTAGACATCGTCTTCATCTTCAGCATGAACAAAATCTCGAACTTGATACAACTAACGTTACACCACTGAATATATTGAATCTAATAATGAACTACTGATGTGAATGAACGTGTAATTTCTGGACTGAACGGGCCTTGAAGCAGCCACTTGCTGTACCACCGTGTACAAGTGTGTGATTTGAATACTGACTCCGAACAGTATGACTATTTGAAGAATAGTGCCATCACACATTCACCAGCAGCATGTATGTAATTGTGATGCAGGAGGTTTTTTGATAATCTGTGTTTTTCTCTTTTAGCTCAAGACAGTTTGCATGAAGCCTTTGGATACGGCTAGCACTTTAAACCACTGAGCATCACTATGGAGGAGACCAGTCGCGAGGCGGTTGCCACGGCAGTGCAGCGCGTGGCAGGGATGCTGCAGCGATCAGACCAGCTGGACAAAGTGGAGCAGTACAGAAGAAGAGAGGCCCGCAAAAAGGCCTCTGTGGAAGCCAGGCTGAAGGTGATGTGTTAACAGACAGTAAAGTATACGCTCCTTCATTCGCTCACTGTTCTGTTCAGCAGCAAATGTTTTCTCAGTAAAATCTCTGAAAAGTTCTCTTCAAATGTCAACGATCCAAAACCCAAAGATAATCACTTTATATTGGTAAAAAACAGCACTTCCTTACGAATCCTCACAAGCTGGAACCAGGGAATAGTTTTTATTAGTGCTTGATAAATATACAGTAATGATTTATGAAATTGTTATTGATTCAAAAACACAAAATCCAGTAAGTCTATAAAAGAGGCTGACTATAAAGTGATACATACAACTATGGGGGGGAAAACCAAGACACACAAGGTAGAAAGAGAACAGAGCCTCACACATTTTCAGTGGCAATGATGGAACTTGAAATGTTTTTGTTTTTTTAAGATTATGCATTTCTTGTTTGAGCATTTGAAAGAAAAAAAGATGAATTGACTAACAGCTTCAGCACTATAAGAAATTTATTGGGTAATCACATAAATAAGTTTGTGAATTTGTCGTCATCCTCTGTTGTCTTCAAGGATTCAAGGACGATGTCAGTCAAAACACCAGTGCGCTTCACGTTAGCTCTTGTTGTAAAATGAAACTGGAAACAAATCATCTTTCCATCCCACCCAGGCCAAATCTTTCAGTTCCATCGCATCATAATCCCCATTGTGATCCCCTCAATTTCAGTCCTTGGTAAATGTCAAGGTTGTAACCTCTGGGAATTGTTAACTCTGATGGGCAACACCTTTTGAATTTTAAAATAATAGGTTTATGTTGGGACTTCTGCATTGGACTTGTAACCTGGGAACCAGATCTGACAGATGCGTCTGGTCTCCTCCCATTTTGTCAGCAACAACTGCACTTAAAGTTGTTGTTGCTTAAAAAGATGCGTTTGCTTTACTTGCGACAGGATTTGCTGAGCGCTACACCAAAATTTGTTGCTGTGATCGGTTTTGTCCTTCAGGCAGCCATCCAGTCCCAGCTGGATGGGGTTCGCACTGGACTGACCCAGCTGCACAGCGCCCTGCTGGACGTCAAAGACATCCAGAGCTCCCTGGCTGATGTGAGTAAAGACTGGAGGCAGAGCATCAACACCATAGAGAACCTGAAAGACGTCAAGGATGCTGTAGTTCAACATAGTCAGCTGGCCTCTGCTGTGGAAAACCTTAAAAACATTTTCTCCGGTAAGCTTGGTTTAGCCCTACCTAAAAGACATCAACAGCTTTGTGTCCAATCCCAGATGATCTGCTGTCACAATAGAAACAAGCTATCCACGACATTTGTCTCTAGTTCTAGGAAGGAAAAGTTCTGGTCTTGAGTATACCACAGACTCTCACTCGCTCTTAGCCCTCTGTGTGTCTTTGTCTTTTTGCTGTGGGCACAGTACCAGAGATTGTGGCAGAGACGCAGCAGCTGATAGAGCATGCAGAGCTGCTGCATGCCCACAGGAAGCTGATGGAGCTGGAGTGTTCACGGGACGACCTCATGTATGAGCAGTACCGTATGGACAGCAAGAACACAAGTGACATGAACCTCATCTCCATCTACTTTGAAGACGTAAGTTCAAGTGAGAGAGTATTAGAGTGTTGGAACATAACCGTAAAAGATCTGAACAAGTCCCTTTTCTCCCCAAGTACAGATACTTAAACTCTGAGAGAAAACTGATTTCATACCAGAAGTGTTCATTTTGTACGTCATCTAGAAAATCTATTCAGCTTGTGAACACTAATGGTACATTTATGCCTATACAGCAGAGAGAACCAGGACTTTATTTTCAACAAGCTTCTATAAGATGCAGGCCTTTTGTTCTTAAATTATCCTGTTTCATGTAGTAGTAGTAGTAGTAATAATAATAATAATAATAATAATAATAATAATCCAACACTTCCTCCATGTTTACCTGTTGGTTGCATGTGTATATTTGATAAAGTATTATCAGAATAATGTCCATTTCCACAGTCCCCCTCTGGTGGACCACACAGTTGTATTCTGTCTGAAAACATTTTCAGTTATTAGCCACACAAGTCAAAACTAATGGCTAGTCCCCTGCAGGTTCAGGGGCTGTCAGATGAGCTGGCCAAACAGTTATGGATGGTACTGCAGAGGTCCATGGTGACGGTTCGTCGTGACCCTACCATGCTGGTGTCAGTGGTTCGTATCATTGAGCGGGAGGAGAAGATTGATCGGCGTATGGTCGACCGGAAGAAGCAGACCGGGTTCATCCCACCCGGACGACCCAAAAAGTGGAAGGACAAGATGTTTGAGGTGAGAGGAATGATGGAGGACGGAGGGATACTGTT
The DNA here is from genome assembly GCA_036024295.1 of Nannoperca obscura. Lineage (NCBI taxonomy): Eukaryota > Metazoa > Chordata > Actinopteri > Centrarchiformes > Percichthyidae > Nannoperca > Nannoperca obscura. The sequence continues at coordinate 5,215 of JAVQJL010036467.1, forward strand.
TTCAAATACTCAAAGTTCTAAAGAATATTACTTGGACAGTTAAAATAACGTTGATTATCTCTTTGAGATTCCTTCCTTGTTAAACTTGACTGCATTGTACGCAGCAGTCAGTCTCAAATGATCAATACCCAAATATGGAGACGGATATTCGAGTCTGATTCAAAGTATACCATCATGAGTGAGGCCCACCCTGGAACATGACTGTTATCATCAGTAGCTGTTGTGGATTGAACTCATGGTGAAATTGGATTAGATTTTCTGTGGAATAGACATGGTGGTGTTTTTCAATTCATTGAAATAGTTTTATTTTTATAGCGAACTTATCAAAGTTATCTCAGGGCACTTTTTCATATAGAGCAGGTCAAGACCAACTCTTATATATACAAAGACCCAACACTCCCACCATGAGCAGCACCAGGAGACAGTGGCAAAGAAAAACCCATTAACAGGTAGAAACCTCGAGCAGAACCAGAACCAGGCTGTAGGTGGGTCATCTGCCTCCACCGGCTGGGTTCTTTACCAAAGTAAGACGTGGTTTCCTGCCCACCATACAGACTCAGCCCCTTAAACCACTGAGCTTTTCCTGTCTGATCTGTTTCTGTTGCAGGTGCTGGAGGGTACAGTTAGCACCCGCATTGAGGGAACCCAGTCAGTGACAAGAGAGGCTGATAAAATGTGGCTGGTGCGTCTTCTAGAAATGACGAGGAAATATGTTCTGGACGACCTCATCGTTGTCAAGAACCTCATGGTGCAGTGCTTCCCTCCACACTACAACACCTTCAACAGGTAACGGCTTCCACTCCACCCGAACACAACATTATGGAACACCTCACATTCAGTACAATTACTTTTTTTGCCTTCCGCTTCCAAGCACTTATTCTTTGTACAGTTGGTTTAGAATAAGTTGAAAATGCTGCAGTGTCATGCATCACATTCTGTCACCACAACATTGTGTTAAATTGATCCATGAATGTTGGGAACCGCAACTCTACCAACCAAACGACAAAGTATTCACAGGGTTCATACAAAGTCTTTAAAGTTTGGGAATGGCTTAATTTTAGCTGTTGTGTTTTCAAAGTTAGGAATATGCTTTAATTCAAATGTACTCCTTAAAAAAAGCTTGATTTTCAACATAATATAAAAGGAATATTGTATAATTGTGTTTACTCGTCAATCATAGCAAGATAAGTCCTCTGTTGATCCCTTACTTAGAAAGCATAAAATAATCACGAACAAAACATACAATCAAAGTATGAACAGCTGGCAGATAAACAACGTGATAATATGCATTGATTGTTGTGGGTGTAGAGGAGGTCTGTAATGTTTTTTGGGGGGGATTTATAGTAAAAATAAAGAAGGGATGACTAAAGACTTTGAGAGTCTGGGCATTTTTTGGTGTAGGTACCTTGAAAGTGCTTAAAAGGTTTTATGAACCCTGTATTCAGTTGTACATGGATCCTTGAACACATTCATGACTGGTTACACGTATGAACTGTGTATGTTTCAGGTTTTTCAGCCTCTACCACAATGCTGTGTCCTCTCGTGTCAAAGAACTGGCCTCTGAAGACTTGGAGGCTAATGAGATCGTATCCCTGCTGACCTGGGTCCTCAACACATATAAGAGGTACACACACTTTCACAAGACACTCTGTTCAAAGACAAAACTCTTATCAGTAACTACCTTGCAGGCAGAACTCCTTCAATGTATTTTCCATGTTACCTCCTACTTGTATCATTTGTGATGATGAGACTGTGCCATCAGTTGATTTGGGACCTTTTCATGGTGACCTCTGTAGGACAGACGCCCTTCCTCATTGTGCAAACCTCTGTAAGATTTCACTTTGAGGCTCATGCAAGTCAAGTCAAGACAGAGCTTTATTTGTCGCACATGGCACAGCCATTGGACAAAACGTCTTCAGTTAATTTAAGATTGTGACAGTCATTCGCTCTGATAGACTTACTGATTTGATTTCTGAAATATCTTCACAGAAAACTCCTAGATAAGAAACCTGGCCAGAGCTACCACTTTGAACATAATAATGATCTATGAAACAATTTGTTCCATCTTGTGTTGTGACATTGAGCAGTCATGTCCTTCTTACTTTAAAAGTCTGGACGTGCCTCTCTGAATCATCTCAGAGCATCTTACACCATCCATTGGTATTGCCAACAGGTATTTGAACACCTGATTAAGCTGACAGCTGACTTTGTATTTGACATCATCACCACAGTAACTCACCGTCATTAAGATGCTGTTGTTAGTCATTTCACTCGATGCGGATTCTAAACTACGTGTGTTTATGTTGTTGTTCAACTCGTTCAGATGCAGTTATTTGTCCACCCAGCTTGAACAAGTGTGTTTCCCAAAATGTCAAATGATTCCTTTTTAAGGAGAAGACTTACAGACTCAAAGCATGTTACCACAGGCTCACATAGTTCATAAGGAGCCTGCAGATGGAAGTGATCTATAGTTAGAGAATCTGTGTTTGCATGTGTGTGCGTGTGTCAGTGTGGAGATGATGGGCCATCCAGAGCTCCGTTCAGAGTGTGACATCAACCAGCTGGAGTCTCTGCTGCCACAGGAAGTGGTGGACGACCTGCTCAGCAAATATGTCAAGACCTTTACAGTAAGCACCACTCACACTACCAGCAGCACTATTGGATGTCCCATTCAAGTTCTTTATATACACGTCACGCCTGCCTTCATTTCATTTGGAGCTGCTGGTGGAATACCCACACAATCACTGCACTCCAAATAGACCCGCTCCATCAATTCACAGTAACTTCATTTGAAAAGTGAACACCTCCTCTCCTGGCCTTGCACCTTCCCCTGCACAGGGCTGTTAAACAAACATTCATTAGTGTCATAATGAATAACAGTTAACCAGGTTACAGTGGCACAGAAACAATGTTACCAGCCATCTTTTTGTTAAGTGTGGACCCTGACTCTCTGTCTACCTGTCCACGTCTTCAGTCTAATATTACAGGCTGGCTGCGGAAGGCCCTGGAAACAGACAAGAAGGACTGGCAGAAAGAAACAGAGCCTGAGGCTGACCAGGATGGATACTACCAAACCACACTGCCTGCCATTGTCTTTCAGGTGACACACACACACACACACAGCCACTTTGAAGTGGCAAGTCTTCTTTTAGCTCTGCTTTGGTCAAGTATTCCTTGACCAAAGCAGAGCTAAAAGAAGACTTGCATTGTTCAGGTGGCCAGAGAAATGACTCCAAATGAATGCTGATGTCCCTCAGTTTCTGCTCAGTGTAATAGGCAGATGCTTGCTAATATGTTAGTCATATCTACAGTACCAGTCACAAGTTTATTCAAGTGAATGGGAAAGAGTGTCCAAACTTTTGACTGGTGAAAATATGTCAGTGTTGTGTTGCCCCCAAGAGGCCCAAAAAGCATTTATAGATAAGATCTCCAGGAGATCCTGGAGGCATGTCAAGAATGAGCACAGCATCTAAGCTTTGGTTTGAGTGTCACAGCTTGTGGTCTGAACTCATGTAGATGAGGTACAGTATTTGTGTATTTTTATTTGAATACTTTGTTAACATTGTGACTGAAGGCTTATGAATACTTCCTGAAACCACCATATGTTTGTCTTCTTGCTCCTTGTAATGAAACCATTTCCTTGGAGGTCACAGTTCTCACCTCACTCATTCTTTCTCTTCCTGATCTTCAATTCCCTCTTCATCAGATGTTTGAGCAGAACCTGCAAGTTGCTGCACAGATTGATGGGGATTTTAAAGAGCAAGTTCTGAAGCTCTGCCTGAAACAGATGAACACGTTTCTTATCAGGTCAGTTCTTTCTTCTTTTTTTTAACTTTCTTTATGATGTGATTAAAAAACTACTCTTATCCTTTTAGATTCATGCAATTCATTCCGTCACATATACCGCCAGCTCAATGAAGAAAGATGTCAGTTTAAATGAAAAGTTCATATATCCCAAACTGGAAGAGTTACAGAACAAACTGCTGCAGTAATTCTAACAGTTACTGTGTAAACTTACAGACGTGTTTTGTTGTGTGCAGGTACAGAGAGGAGGCGATGGCCTACAAAGAGGAGCACCTGAGAGACAGACAGCTGCCTCAGTGTTATGTGCAGTACATGATCGCCATCATTAACAACTGCCAGACATTCAAGTAAGATTTCATTTTATGCACGAGCTAGTGTTTACACACTCACTAAATGATAACTTTGGTCATAATGTCTGGTTGGTCGGTCAGGACAGCCAACCAGCTTAATCATATAGAATGCAGTGCTGAGTTCCCTGAGAGGAACTGCCCACTGGGGAGCTCCCCTGAGAGCTACATGCTTTTCAGTTTGCATTCGCACCACCAACAGGAACGCTGAAGTGACGTACGGCCCCTCCAACTGCTCTTAGAACTATAAAACAGTTCCTCCAGTCCGAAAACACCTATCGTGTTTTCAGTGTGAGGGCAGAATGGCAGGTGGAATCTTTCCGCCTCAGAGTGGAGCAGTCAGTATAAGACATGCCCAGTGAACCCAGGACTGGGAAACCGCTTCAACAAGCCTCTCTCTATAAGCTGCATGTGATTCTGTACTAAAGGCCTTGCTGCTGTTGCAGTATACTAGCAAGGATTGAGATTGAGTGGAGGCATGGAAATTATTCAAATGTATAACTCTGGATCTGGAAAACAGCATGAATTTCTCAATGACAGAACCAGCAACACAGTATAAAACAGTTGTGTCTGTGTAAAGATTAATTTTGCTGTCACACACAGAAGAGACAATCTCATTTATACAAGTGGTGGACAGGACAGGACCCAAAAGAAAGAAGAAACGAGACATTTCTTAATGCTACATGACACTCAGAATAAAAGCTTGTGGGTAAGAAGGGGTCACTTTTTATTGTTCTGGGACTTGGCTACCTGACAAGGAGCTGGTAAGTAAGACGTGGTAGTTTCCTTCTGTGCTTCTCTAAATTCTCATTCGCGTTGATCTGCATGTGAGCTCTAGTATTTTTTTCTTTCACTGCCATAGTTGTCTCCATCTTTAAGGCGATCGTTTTCAGATGATTGTCCGGTGTCGGCCATAATAATACTGACACTTTAAGTTTTAGAATGTCAGTTGATTCATTGGCCCGTGTAGTTCTAACAGGAATGGGCGATAACTGGCCTGACACTCTTCCCCAGATAATTCTGCACAAGAAAAGGTGCTACAGAATTATGGTTGTAATAAAAATCTGTGAAAATGAATTACACTGTATCAACATATTATAATCAGCAGTGACATGTTAGTCAGAATCTGTATACACTGAAAAAGTGTCAACATGTAATACTTTGAATTAAAAATGTCTAAAATTAAATGATTTATATCATAATAATGAGTTAAGATTGAATATTTCCTCATTTATTTCACAAAATAGTTTAATACAATTTATTCATATAATTAGAATTTTTTAATTTGATATTGAATACATTGGGGATCAGTTATTCTGTGTGTTCCACAGAGAGTCCATTAACAGCCTGAAGAGGAAATACTCTCAGTCCTCAGAGCCCACTGATAGTGACGCTGCCATAGAGAGGACACTCAACGAGGTGGCCAAGGAGGGCTGTCAGTTCCTACTGGACGAGGTCTTCCTGGACCTTGATGTAAGATTGGCTCTTTTTGGACTCAACTATTTTTACTGTGGGTATTTTTACAGGGTATTTGTTGTGTTTGTAGCAAAGTCTTTGTCAGATTTTACATTAATTTATTCATGTGTGCAAATATTTGCTATAAAATACAAATGTTTTTGTATAAAAGAACAAAGGTTTTGCTACAAATATGAATTTCTTTAACATTGTGCTCAGGGGCTTCAATAATCCATCCTCATTCATACTCTACTGGCTTTACAGTGTGCATGAAATTCACTGAATCACTGGCTATTGGCAGTTGAGCCTTATTACAACAAGAGTTACATATGTAACTACAGTTCTATGAATTGTGGCTGATCGCCAGAGGCTTTGCTTGTCACTTGATCTTATCTGTCTGGCACACACGCAGGTTGAGTATTTATTATGAACCTGGGATGATATTAATGTCAGTTGTTTTTCAAAGACAGTATGTCAGCATGTAAGCACTGCTTAACTGATGCACAAATAGACATGAAACAGATCAAGTGCCTTTTGCTTTTCATTTTAATTGACAGTAAAAATTTAAAATAACTTGACACTTATACAAAAGGGATTTATACTGTTTAAACAAATGCTCCAATGCATTTAATTGCTTTGATTTGACGTTGAATTGACCAGCGTCACCTGAATGAGCTGCTGACCAGGAAGTGGCTGACGGGCTCTCATGCTGTTGACACCATCTGTGTGACAGTGGAGGACTACTTCAATGACTTCAACAAGATCAAGAAACCCTTCAATCAGGTAGGAGGGGAGCAGAACACAGTGATCTCTTATTGCCAAAACTTCTTAATCCATTCCTATGAAACTCATTGGTTGTCATGGGGTAGAGTGGAACCAACTGATGCCTCACAGTTTGATAGCTATGGGTGGCATCTTGCAGTGCATCTTGAGACTATTACTATGATCTTGTGACATGTTGGCTGTGGTGTGTGCAGGAGATGACGAGCGAGGCCCTGCGCAGGGTGGTGGTGGAGTACATTAAAGCAGTGATGCAGAAGAGGATCACCTTTAAAAACGCAGATGAGAGGAGAGAGGGAGCCGAGAGGATGATCAAAGAGGCTGATCAGTTCAAGTTCCTCTTCAGGAAACTGGTTGCTGTGAGTTCACATGTGATGGCTCGTCCATACTGCAATCTGATTCACTTTCAGCAGCAGCGTTTAACTTGTATTGAGGGCAACACATCTGTCAACAACTAGCAAAGCTGTCCATCACTTTCTAGAACACAGCAGTACAGTGGCTGTACTCGCTGTATACATGGTGTAACGTGCATGCCTGACTTTGATTGTTGTGTGTAGGGTGAAGACACAGACCGGCTTTGTGGTGCCATCGCTGCCATCGCTGAGGTGTTCAAGCTCACTGACCCCACACTGCTGTTCCTGGAGGTCACCACTCTGGTGTCCAAATATCCTGACATCAGGTACACACATGCACACACTGACCCTGCATCGATAGTAATCATGTACTTAGCTATTAACTTTACATTACATTCAAATGAATAATGAATAATACTGTATGATACAGTATAGTATTGTGTCAACATCTATTGCAGCACAAGGGTGTTTACACCTCAATGAATTGTAGCTGCAATAAATACCCTCAGATACAGGTTCTGCTCTCTGCAAACAGTCAGCAGGCTGTACATGCTACAGGCTGATGTTTTTTTGGTAGTTTAAAGTTAAAGCTTCAGAAAAAAACATTTTCTGACACACACCTGACCAGACTTAGACTTAGATGTCCAATGTACATTGAACATTGACAGGGGTCCGGCATTCGCAGTGCCAGGGTCCTAAACTGACACACCTAAATGGAATTATTTTAATTACACCCGATCTTATAAGGTCTTGGATGAGTTTCTGTAATGTTATACTCTCCTTTCTGGGTGGTCAGGTGTTAATCACAAAGCGGGTTCATGCCACATTGCCTGAATGTTTCTGCGGTTGTTTGTCCATTCTGCTCTTGTAGGGAAGAGCACATCCAGGCGTTGCTGGCAGTGCGTGGTGATGCCAGCAGGGAAATGCGCCAGATGATCATCGGGACTCTCAGCGAGAACAAAGTATCCTTCAGTGGTGTGACACAGCCCATCTTCAAAGACATCACTGTGCCCACCATCACCATGACGACCATGACTACCATGACCTCTATGGCAACTGCAAAGCTGCTCAAATAAAGGCAATCACCATGACACTGCTTCCACCTTCTGCACCTTCAGACACGATAACATAAGCAAACTCACTCACTTATTTTCAATAGTTTAATGAAGCTTTACTGTGCCCACCCTTTATTTTCTGTTTTAATTGTCATCCTTATCACATGTCTGCTTCATCAAAAAAATAAAATTATAGTTTGAAAAAATGGGCTGCTCGGTGTATGGCTTGACTGCTAATTAGAGGTCGAAGCATTACAGGATTTGGGCCCCTGTCTTTTCTCCTCCTTTTTTTCCTCCCTGTTCTCCTCTTCCTGCTGCTTCTCCACCACTACTGTACTTTGATGTCAGTTAACTTCTAAATTTCTCTTTGTCAACTCTCTGAGTTAGACGCACAGTTAGTGAACAAAAGAAGTAAAATATGGCCCTGATATTATAGGGTCCTGATTTCATATTAGCAAACACCCAGTCACTGTTGAGTACAACAGAACATATGTTAAACTCGTGCTGCTATGTTGGAGTGAAGGTCTACAGTTAATTATTGAAACTGAACTGTGAACTTTATAAAACTATAAAATAACTAGCTGAGATGCAGGTTCAAGAGTATCGATAGCTCCAGCTCACAGGTCAGCAGATCATTTACTGTATTTTACGATGGCTTTGTTGTGATTTTCACACCAGAGGGTCAATTTGCAAAAAAGACAAAAAAGCTGTATTTCTAATTTAGTCCACCAAACCTCACACAACAAACAAATGAAAACGTGTATCAGTAGGTTAAATACATAACGCATCGAGCTGATCAGAGCAACACCACATTGTGATCAATGGATTTTAATCAGTCTTTTTTTTTTAAGTGGTCGTGACTTCCAGTTTCTTGAGAGAAGTAGCTTCAGTACTGTGTCCAGGAGGTGGCGGTAACGCGCCTGGAAGCTGTAAAACCCGCCAGCAGTCAAGAAAAGTGTGATGAAGAAGTCAGACGCAGGACGTTACGTCTGTCTAATCTGAGAAGCTGCAGATTGCTGAACATGAATAAACCTGTTTAGCATCTGTCACCTCCTAAATAACAGACTGACTGTCTGTTCCACATATCTGCTGAGATCACGGACAACTGGACTTGAATCGGGTAAGTGTTTGACAGAGCGGCTAATGATGATGTTTACTGCTCAGCAGAGCTAAGCTAACGCTCTAACCAGTTTACGTTAGGTTCACTAAAGTCAGCAGCTACCGCCACAAACAGCTATTTCATGAGATTGCGTTCTTCGTTGGGAAGTATTGCACATACTTTTTCTTAAAGCGGTGCTGTAAATAATGCCCAGTAACACTACCATCAATGGCTCTTTGTGTTCGTAATGTTATCCATGTAGCAGCCGCTATTCGTGGACACAGATAAACAAGCTAGCATCGCTCATAAAGCCGAACAGTGTGCATGGAGGTCAGGTTTACATAGTTGGAGTCAGTCATTACCTGTCTGACATGTCTGTAAACTCCATGTCCCGTACCCAGCAGCCTACCGTTATCACCGGTTACCGGTCATTTATATAAACATGGAGCATCAATACAACAGAGAGCTGAATGTTCTCAGAAAGACAGACCTTTAGAGAAGAATATCCTGAAGCACTGCTGTAGGATTCTGCTGCCAATGTTTAACAATGCTTCAGTGTCATAGAAAATGACAGTACTATGCATTAAACGGTCCTGCTTTATATATCTTATATATCTTCTCATTCATCATTACGTTACATTTGTTTAGCTGATGCTTCTATCCAAAGCGACCTGCAATACTTCCTTTTGAAAAGAGGGGTTTACAGTGTACACAAAACGAGCAGTTATCAGAGAGGTGTGGAAGGAGGGAGGGAGCAATAGATTGGAAAAGCTGAGAGGGGATGTGGTCAGGAGGTGGGAGGAAACCACGTTTAGTAGGTAACAAAGTCACTCGGTGGGGGGGGGTGAGAGTGGGGTGATCAGGGAGGGTTGAGAAGAGGAAGATGAATTGTGGATTGAAAGGAAGAACTTATGGCTGCAGATAAGGAGGCAGAGGAAGAGGAGAGAGGGATAGCAAAGGAGGACCTCAGAGCACTTGGATGAAGTGAAGTTGCAGAGAGGTCAGTGGAAGAGCATTTCCTGGGGGGAATATCTGGTGACCAGCTTTGTGAGTGGGGGGGGCAGAAGATAGGAAAGGTCTATGGGATTGTTTTTATGAATTCATGACTCCAAAAGTTCTAGTCATCCCATCTCCAGGCAGTCCTGTGGGAGTTTAGGCCAAGTCATCAAAATGGCTAACGTGGTTCTTGATTGTCCTAATTGTTGACTTCAGAAAGAGTTCCTCCTCCTGCCCTCCGTCAGCTGCTTCAGACCAGTTCAGACTGAGGCTCCGTTATATACCAGGAGACACAAAGGACCCTTTTGTTAAACACAAGCATGTGTTGGAATGAATGGATCTGAGAAGAAATCCTCACTCTGGTTGTTCACAGATGTATACAGCCTGTGATGAAAGGCCACAAGCCTACAGTGCTGTTGTGAGTGTTATACCCTGGCTGTGCCCGGAGCAGCTGCAGTACTGACCCACATGTCACTCACAGCTACTTTACCTGGAACTCTCTTTGTTCTTTCAGGTTCATCGAGTTCGCTGAAGTTCCTCCCTCCATCCACTCATCATGGTGGACTACTACCAGTTTTTAGGAGTTCAGAGAGACGCTTCTGCAGATGACATAAAGAAAGCGTGAGTTTGAAAGTGTTCTTTCTCATCTGTGGAAAAGGTCAGCAGGTAACCTGCACAGTGATGCAATCAGAGGGCGTGGCTGGCAGCCCTACAGCTAATGAATGACTTCTCCATGAAGCTTCATTAACAACACAACTGCTGAGCGAGCTCAGACTATCAGAACATCTGACCTGCAGAGTGAAAAAAGTCAGGACAAGTTATCAGAGCATGCGAGGGTCGAGTTGGAGGTAAAGTGGGCGGTTTCCTGTGGGTAGTGTCTCTGCTCTCTTTGACTATCAGTTTGTCTCCCTCTCATGCCACCTGGCTCCACCCGACAGCAGGCACATACAGATAAGGACACGTTCAGCTGAAACGTGTTGCATTTTACATCCTGGGAATTTTTCAAGTGTTTATAGTATCTAAAATGTGGTTTTATATAATGAAAATAAAGGATTATATCTTAAAAATGAATAAAAAAGTAATATTGTTGAATTGCAATGCCATATAACAAGAGTAAGAAATTGAAACAACAAAACAATACAAATAACGATTAACATGAAGGTGAGGAAGTCTTGTCGCCCATAAAATGTAGTGACTGGAAGAGGACAGACACAGCTGGTTTCTGTTCTGTGTCTCAGCAGTTAGCCGTATCATAACAGCTAGTTCATAAGCATGGTCTCCTCTCTGTCCTCTGTAGGTACAGGAAGTTAGCTTTGAGGTGGCACCCTGATAAAAACCCAGAGAACAAGGAGGAGGCTGAGAAGAAGTTCAAGGAGCTCTCAGAGGCGTACGAAGTCCTGTCCGATGGTTTGTACCCCAGCTGTCTGCACTCAAACACTGTCAACACAGTCTCTGTTCTCTTCACTGTTCCTTGTTTCCTCCTCCAGCCAACAAGAGGAGCATATATGACCGCTATGGTAAAGAGGGACTGACGGGGAGCAACGGAGGGAGAGGTACTCTCTCTCTCTCTCTCTCTCTCTCTCGCTCTCTCTCCTCTCTCTCTCTCTCTCTCTCGCTCTCTCGCTCTCTCTCTCTCTCTCTCTGTGTGTGTGCATGCGCGCTGTCAGGTTGTTGATTGTAAGGGGGCCAACTTCTGGGGCCTAAAATGTTGTCGAGTGTTGTTCTTATGCAACTGTCTAACCCGCAAAGGGGACTAGTGACAGTAAGCAGGCCTAACTATAGACCACTATTGTCTCTGAGAAATAATCATTTCTTTTGGACTTGAAATTCAGTTCCAGAGGCAGGTGGGCACAGCACAGAGAACCATGAACGCAGCAACACGGAAAAACATAATTTAAAAACTGGAAAAACAGATGTGCTCCTCACATCTATAGTAGAAATGAAAGGCTTGGAGAGTCTGGACATTTTTGGTTTGGCTTAGTCCTTGAAAAGTGCCTGAATTGAACTCTTAAAAAACGGTATGAACCCTGTTCAAGAGGCGAGGGACACAGCCGGAGATACATATCAGGTGTGGTTCTAATGCCCTTCAGATACAAGGGTGTTCAGTTCCAGCAGAGTTGGCTGCTGGGTAATTGAGCAGAAGCAAAGATTGGTATTGTATGTAGCAGGTGGAGGTGACTGAGCTGGTGACGTAGAAGTATTGAATGTGTTCTGGTCCAGGTTTACACTGTTTGCATCATGTTTCAGGGGGCCATTTCCACAACGGAGATCATTTCCACGACACGTTCACATTCCGCAACCCAGAAGACGTCTTCAGGGAATTCTTCGGTGGCAGGGACCCATTTGCAGACTTCTTCGGTAAGTCTGACGCAGCTGTTCTGGGTGAAGCATCAACTTCCTCAGTTCCTGCTCCGGGTTTGATTTCTTGTGTTCTCTGGTCCGTCCTCTCAGGGGCAGATCCATTTAGTGACGATCCATTCTTCGGCAGTGGCCGGCGGCACCAGAGTCGGGCGAGTCGTAACCGGACAGGTGGCTCATTTTACGGGGGCTTTGTTGGTTTTCCTCCCTTTGGTGCTGGCTTCTCACCCTTTGACCCAGGTAAGACACCCGGCAGTGAATAAAGAAAGTATCAAGGAACATGTTCCACTGCAAACCACCTTCACCTGTTTAAATGGTTTAAATAAACCTGTTTAAAACCTTTCTTTGTTGTATGTTCTTTGGGTGACTGTATTGGTATGTTTTTGTGTTGGTTATATTTAGTTGTGCATTCTGTGTTTTTTTGCACCGAGGGATTGAGAGTAACGATATTTCATCCTCTGTCTGTCCTGTACATGCAGAATTGACAATAATGAAACTTGAACTTGAAATGTCCTGTGTTTCTCAGGCTTCAGCTCTTTTGGCTCTATGAGCCCCATGGGTCACATGGGTCACATGACAACCATGGGCAGTCTGGGAGGTGGAGGCTTCACCTCGTTCTCCTCCACCTCCTTTGGGGGTGGAGGAGGCGGAGGAGGCATGGGCAACTTCCGCTCTGTGTCCACTTCCACCAAGATCATCAACGGCAGGAAGATCACTACTAAAAGGTACTGACCACACTACAGCACTATGCATGGTGACATCCCATCACACACTGCAGCAGTCCTACAGTTTCCATGTTAGTTTCGTTCAACTGAGAACACTTTCTTCATCTTTTTGGGAGGATTTGTGTCCGGTGTACTTTCTCTCCTCTTCTTCACCTTCTCTTCCTTGTGTGTCCGTCTTCCACCAGAATTGTGGAGAACGGTCAGGAGCGGGTGGAAGTAGAGGAGGATGGGCAGCTGCGGTCATTAACCATTAACGGTAAGGAGCAGCTGCTGCGACTGGAACAAAAGTGAAGACTGAAGCGCCCTCTGCTGGAGAAGTGTTACCTCAGCACAAACATACCAACAAACTTGAGCTCCAACCAGAAGGAGAAAAAGCAACAAAATAATGTAATAATAGTGCTCTACTGTTGTTTGGATGTACATACTTAGGTTGTGTTTATTCCCCCTCATGTCCGCTCCCTGCTGACTCATGTGTTAACCTACGATTCAGATCCGAGCGTTTCATGCAGACTTTTCTATGCATTTTGTTCATGTAATTCGGAGTTGGAGCTGTCCTTATATTTTGGCTCAGGGTGGTGTTTTTGTTTCAGTGTTTGGGACCACAGTATCGTTCTGATGTATATGACCAGGCCACCCCCCACCCCCCCCCTTTCTTCCAGTACTTTCTGTATTCACTCCGCTGTGTGTCAGTCTGTGTGCTTACACTCTGTTCAGAAAACAAAGCATGACTTTGCTTTTTCATCTGAATATTAAAACAAAAGTGTTGAATTTGATTGTGAAAAGTGAGACCCCCCATCCCCCCTTAGTCACGATTCTTTTTTATTAAAAAATACAATGCTGGTAGGATGAGTTATGCAATTTTCTATGTTCTAATACCAATGTGTTTTTGTTTATTTAATAATGCATGTACACCTGTTGATGTTGAGTCTTAATGTTAAAGCTGCATTATGATGCACAAATAATGGAAGGCATTCTATAAATGATATATGGATATAGAAGGAATTTTGTGTACTTTGTAAACCAATAAATCGGAGGTTCATCCTGTTTTCAGGATGCTGAGATCTGGGCTGCCGTCCGCTCTGTTAGTGTGCAGTGACAAACCACTCAGCAGTCCATGTTCCAACAACGTCGCCATGGGTAACAACCGGAGTGCCAAAGTCCGATTTTCTTAGGAAGGGGTCATGAATCAAGAAGACTGTTGTTTCTTCCTCGACATTTAGTGTTTTACCTTTATCGGAGCGAACCCTCACGCTGCAGTAACCACAAACTGTATGTATTGAGCATTACTGTTCACAGTTAGCCTCACAAGCTGTGGTGTTAAAATGATGTCTAGTTTAGTAGTTTGTGTTTAGTTTGATGGTAACTAAATGATGTCCTGTTAGTCTGCTCATCTTCCTCAGATACACTTCTTATATACTTCCCTCAGCAGTTTCCAGTCTTACTCCGCAGGTTGGAATCAGGATGTGGACCTTTGCTGCATGTCCTTCCTGTCCTATCTCTGCTGTTTGATAAAGTTATACAATAAACATATACAATACAATACAATACAATACAAAGCATTCAGGACAAACAGTATGCAAACACCACAATCATGGTCCTGTTAGCAGAAACATGAGCTACAGTAGCTCCGACTCGGTCCGTAAGTGTTCCACTTCTTGGCACCGTGAGAATTACAGTAAAATCCATATTGTGCTTTAATTAAATGTGTCGTCGTCATGAATCGTGGAATCACAACAGGTACCACCACAACTCGGATCACCAACATCATCTCACAGTAAGTTCAGCCAGCTGACAGCCATCAGTATGACTGCTCTATCTCTCCATGTCTTTATGTTCTATACAGTCATATCTGTCCCAGCTCAGCCTGACCCGTGTATTCCATCTACCGTTAACCAGCCCAATGTTTGAGTTCAACCAGGCGTGGTGAAGTAAAATAATCTGGATTACTTAAAAAACTAAACTTCTAACCTTCACTGAAGAAAATACAAACGTGAAATAATTTACTGTTTAGGGCCTTGCAGTCACCAGGGGCCCAAATAAACAAGTCATCTGTGCACAACAATCCCACACAGAAAGCTTTAGCTACTCACCAGGAGCATTTAAATAGCATAAAGTAATTATTCTTTTAACATAATTCATCCTTTGGGGAATGGGAGGCTGTAAAATACACACAATTGCATATAATTCTTCTGAAAAATGTTTATTGGTTTTCAAATCCCCGTTGTGAATACTGTTAATCGAAATTTATAAAAGGTGTCTGTTGGGCAGGAGGCTTTAGAAGGAGGGCAGCAGCTGTTCAGGAAGAAGAGAGCGCCATCTACTGACACATCACATAACGACATGTCTGCATGAGCTGCTACAGGGAGCCACGAAGTGTTCAGATATTAACTTGTCAGTGCACTCACTTGAAATTCAAAAGCGTTTTTATGTTTGCACTTTCAGAAAGTGTGCTGATATTAGGTGTTACCCGGCAAACTCCTGCTCTCTGTTCCAGTGACTTTAACGTGATACTGGGTGTACTGGACCTTATAAAAGCCATGAATGCACCACCGCAGTCAGTCATCCCTTGGCTTTTAAAGGAACCCATGAAGCCTGGGCTTTGGTTCGACAGCGGCAGAGCCTGGATGGAGCTAAGATGGGACAGGAAATAGTAGCCACCCCCCTCTCTGATGGTTCTGGTGATACATAAAAAAAAGAAAGTTTCGGAGCTGTAAGAGCTGTAGTGCTGTGTGGTAATGTGTCTTCTAATCTACAGCAGAGCTCTGGCTAGCAGGAGTTCAGCTGGAAACAAGCTGTTGATCTGGAGCTGTCCTTGGTGCTGAACGCCTCAATCCAATTACCCCCCCCCCCCCCGGGCCAGCCGGTTCACACTTCTCTTTCTGGATCTACTGTGTGTGTGTTTCCTCATGGCGCTCCGAGCTGCAGACACTTCTACGGACATTTGCTCTCCGTCACTGATTTCTTTCCGTCCGCCACGATGTGGATCTCCGGCGGTCTGTGTGCTCTCGGGAGGCTTCAGGAATCAGCGTCCGGAGGGGAGGCGAAGCAGCTGGGATAAGTAACTGGGTGCTATGGTGGGACCTCCTGGAAGAGTTCGGCTTTTCCCAAATATCATCCGTTTCCACAGAGGTGGGCCACATGGAGATTCTTTTACATAACAGACCCGTTTAATGTTTTGAAATATGCTTATATGAATAACAGTGGTGTTCTGCAATTGAGGACGTTAATTGGAGGAAATGGAGTAGAACAGACCTGAACGTGCTTTTTGCAGCGCCAGATATACTTTCCATCCACATTGTATCTAGCTTGTACTCTTTAAACTTGGTGTGGACTCAGGTGCATAATCACGGGCTAAGCCTGAGTCTCTTTAATCTCTTGACAACGAAGTGGACGCTCTCACTGTGGGCTCTTATTCTGGGGTGTATGTCCAGGATTCAAGCTGTCTCTGCAATGGATTTTCTTCCTTTTATTATTAATCTAAGAAAGTGGAGAGAACAAAACCCAGTCGGCTGTGTAATCTATTACACCATTATTAATGGCAGTCAAGTGAATCGCGCTTTAGCAAACCCGAGTTATAAACTGTAGAGTGAGTTCGTTACTAAACCAGATGTTAATGTTACACAAATGAGTTTTTTGGATAAAACCAATTTCTTTTAGTAATGACGTAGCAGATTGGTTCCTGACGTAGCCGTGTGTCCTATGAGTGTCCCAGTTGAAGATAGACAGCCTATAATTAACTAAGGCAGACTTGAGCCAGGGGAGAAGAAGCCTAATGCCACTACTGGGATTTGTGGAACTCCATTACACAATCAGATAAAGGTCCCGCAGTCAGAGGACGTCTAATGGCAACATAAGCCTTTACAGTCCAACAGGAGTACGTTTCCAAGAAAACAAAATGCAGTTTAGATTAATTCTCTTGGAGTGGATTCAGTTATGGTCTTCATTACATAAGGAACCCCATTGAAAGATAATATGGGCTGTATTTCTTCTTGGTTTATACAGGTGTCAGGCTGTTCTGTTCCAGCCAAATAAAGTTTAGAAGATAAACGATCCGTGCCACTGTGGCAAGTTGTTAACTGTAACATTAATTGCCCAGAACTCTAGGTGTCCCTGAATGTGCCAGACTTACTGTGTGTCAACTGCTAATTCCATTCAGAATGTGTTTGGGAACACACGACAGTACTAAAGCCCGATATTAACTGACATGATCAGGGCCCTAAGGTGGGCCCTGCTTTATGGTCTCTAGGCCTTTTCTTGTGCAGGGTCATGTTCAAGACCTTCGTTATTTCAGTGTTGTGCTATATGTAGCATATTCCTATTATAGTAAATGAACACAAGCACATTGCATTGGAAAAAGAGGGTTGATCTTTCTCATGTTGAGGTGTTCTTGAAACTAGAAATTAATGTTGAAATGTTAATAGTAGATCGTAGTTATATCTTGAGGTGACTGAAGAGGCTCCTCTGTCCTTTAGGAGAATGACAGAATTGAATACTCTCTGGTCAGACTTGTGTAATGTATGGTGTCTTGTTTTTCCAGCCATGGATCTAACCAGGAGTTTGGTGCTCTGAACACAGCTAGGTGATCCAGGGTAACTTTCCCCATCTGACCGCCACCCTCATCTCATTGAGACTCGCAAGCTCCAGACCCTCTCACACACCACTTCAGCCTCTGTCTGAGGAGACTCCACTACCACAGTGAGGCAGCAGCACACACAGAGCAAACATGACAGACAGATTGAACTTCAGCACACCCAAAGTCAACCCCCGGTCCACCGCAGCTCCTGTGCTCCCCCCTGAGCCTATCGACATCATCCGCATCAAGGCCCGCTCCCGGCGTGTCAGGCTCAACGTCGGAGGTCTCACACATGAAGTCCTGTGGAGAACCCTGGACCGGCTGCCCAGAACCCGTCTGGGGCGGCTAAGAGACTGCAACACCCACGAGTCCCTGTTGGAGCTCTGCGATGACTACAGCCTCACTGAAAATGAGTACTTCTTTGACCGGCATCCGGTGGCCTTCTCCTCCATCCTCAACTTCTACAGAACGGGGAAGCTGCACATGATGGAGGAGATGTGCGCCCTATCTTTCGGCCAGGAGCTCGACTACTGGGGAATCGACGAGATCTACCTGGAGTCCTGCTGTCAGGCGCGGTACCACCAGAAGAAGGAGCAGATGAATGAGGAGCTGAGACGGGAGGCGGAGACACTGAGGGAGAAGGAGGGGGAGGAGGAGGACCATGGCTGCTGTCCTGACAAGAGACAGAAGCTCTGGGATCTGCTGGAGAAACCCAGCTCATCTGTGGCTGCAAAGGTAACGACAGCTGCACACACTCTACACCCATTCTGGTAATGCATTCTATGATCCTTTGGCATAAGATAAGAACATGCTACACTGAAAATATTTTCTGGTTTGTTGTTCATTGAGATGAGCTCCTTGTGTAGTGACAGTCCATTGTTTTCACACATAAAGATCATAGTTAGTCCCACTCAGCAATAATAATGGGTACAAATAATGGGAAAATAACCCTGATGATGTCAAAGTGATATCATTATGCTATTGAGTTGCATTATTAGAAATTTAGAAACCAGTGTTTCCGAAGGTTGATCCGCAAGCTCCGGACCCTGACAGGAGTCAGGATATCTTGACCTCTGCTGCAAAGATTAAGGTTAATTTGGACAAAATAACCAAGACGTGACCATTCTTCTTTTTTAAACCTTTAATCTCTTGTGAGTCCATGAACGCGATTGTAGTGCGGTACTAAATCACTGGAGTAGACCAACATAGGAACAATTAATTAGGTTCAGCTTTCAATATCAGTTCAGTTGCCACAAACATGTCGTACTCATGTTCTGTTGAATTGATCAAGTGTGTGACTGGAGGAAACTGGCTAAAAATTCTCAGAGTAATATACTGCCCCATGAATTTATCCCCACTCTGATGTTTAAGAGTTGAAGACGGCTGTCAGGATTTTGTAGAACAGCAGTAACTGTGACTGAACCAATTACCATTTAATGTTCCAAAACACCACAGATTCATTCATTTCCCACCAATAAACAGGATTGTGTGAGCACTCAGTCCCAATCATTCCTAGAAATGAAATCTGAGGCACCCAATAAACTCAGGTCTGGCTCCTCCTGCTCTGCCTCTATAATTAGCAGCCTCATGCAGATTCACACAGAAACATCTGAAGCCATTAGAGCGCTATCAGGACCATAATCCTCCCTCACCTGCAGTGTACATGGACACCGAGGAGGAGGAGGAAGAGGAGGGATTACTGCTGCATATTCTCCTGCGTTCTGGCCTGTTAGCGTTGCATTGGACTGTGCTGTAGTCTTCACTAGTGAAAAGGTAGTGGGGGTTTTCTGTTCAAAAGGTCAATTCACCTGAATTGTCCAGGCTTTGAAATATCTATTTCTGAGATATCTGCCTCCAACCCAATACGCTGGAACTGTCTGAAATTTAGCTGGTCGTGTTCACAACCTTGAAGCAGTGTCCCTCACTGTTACTCTGGATAATCTACTGAACACACTGTGGTCCGGTTTGATTGGAAGTACTTTGTTCTGAAAACTTTGTTTTCTATAAAAAGTGTTTCTATAGTCTAATAGCCATATAATATCCTGCTCAAATTCAGGTTCTCAGCATCCTTCCTCCCAAGTCAATGGAACACATTGACTGTTTTGGAGTCTGAGGTCAAAATGATCAACTTGAGTAGCTCAGAGTGATTCCCAACCTTTTTGGCTTGTGACCCCTAAAAATTATCTTATGTTGCAACCTTAATCACAGGTTATGGGCTTGATGTAGACACGATTAGTAAGCAGTTAAAGTGTTTGACAAAGCAAAAGAAAAGAATAATCAACATACTTTTTCCCCTTTAACCATCTTTTATCCCCTCATATTTATCTCTTTCTGGAGATTGTGACCCCTAAGTTGGGGCTGCTGAGTTAGTAGATACTGTCTGGACTCATCTTGTCTTTATCAAAGAGTTATAATGTGAGAAAGTCAGATGCATCAATCTTTTACACAGCTGATTTCTCTAACTGAGAGCTTTATTGCACCACAGTTTCTCCACAAAGAGCAGATGGAAGATGAAAAGGTTAAAAGTGTCAATAAATGACACTGTTCCTGCTCACACAGTAGGGTTTATGAAATGCCAGCTTTTATTGTGAGGTAGGTGTGTGTGTGTCTGTTCATTTCCTACAAAAAGGAAGGCACAATGTTTTTTGTTACATATACATTTCCATTTCAGAATTGCTGCAACATCTGTCTGTCTGTCTGTTTCTGTTTGTTGGGATAGATTTTAGTATGTTGTTGAGGGTAAAAACTTTGTCATAGCGGAGTCCATGTGGTCCATGATAATTGCTGTTTGGTATAAATACGTATGGATTTCCAATTAGTTAAGCTTGTGTGTGTGTGTGTGTGTGTGTGTGTGTGTGTGTTCAGTGTGTACTACACACTGTAAACTGTCTGTCCAAGTTCTTTTGTCTCTAGGTTTTGTGTATTAGTACATACTTCAGTTGGCAGTTTGTACAGTAAACTGGCTGGTTTTATAGTCTGCAGCAGAGCAGACAGACAGACAGCTGGGGAGAGGAGAGGAGAGGAGAGGGGAGGAGAGAAGAGAAGAGTCGTTTAAATAACAGACAAGGAGACAGGAAAAGACAGATATGAGAGCAAAGGAATATAGCAAGTGCTTAAGGAAGACAAGAGGATGGTGGTGGTGGTGGCGGTGGTGGGGGCTGATATTGTTAATTGATTCCCTGTTTCCAGCTGACTGACTGGAGAGCAGTCCAGGCCAACTGCACTGTCAGCAGCAGGAGGAGAGGCTGCATAGAACTGTGGGTTTAATCAGCTACATTCACACAGGACTTGCTGATCTAGGCTTTAATGGCGGCTACGCCCAACATAGAAGTTTGAAATCTGAGGGACACAGATGTGATGTCATAACACATCTGGGTTCTTTGTGGTTATACATTTACTTACAATTGGCACACAGAGTGACCTCCAAAGCATCATTATTTTCCCCATTGACTGAGCAATTTTCATATATAATATAGACATATCAGTGTGTTTGTGATTTATTAGCAGTAATATTCATTCTATTAGGCTGGCCGGTAAACAGCACAGAGAGTGTCTTAGTGCTGTAAATGTGTGTTTCTGATTGGCTGAAAGTGTGCAAGGTATAATTAACTGCACTGACCAAAGCAACTAATTTTTGCATTATGCTATGCTATTATTAACATACTGTAGAGTCCCACAGATCAAACACAACACAAACAAAAATAACAATCCACAGTTGTTGCATGAACACTTCTATCCCGACTGTCATGGATATAAAATCACTTTTTTTAAATTGACTATGTGAAGAGAATTTAAATTCACCATGTCACTCAAAGACACTACACGGTGGGAATCTTCACACATGATGTCAGTGATTTCTAGAGCGGAGTGGGCCATGTTGCCCCTGATACACTTTGGAATATTATTTGGAACAAATGATGGCTACAATTATTAAGACTTACAAAATGTCTATGATCAGCACTTTATGAGTCCTGAGATTCAGCTGAGTTCTATTAACTTCTGGTCTTTATGTGCAAAACCAGTTGTCAGGATTTGACTCTGTGTTTACATTATATCCTCCTCTGCAATGTAAAAGTTTAATCAACTCTTGTTTTATCAGTAACCAGCCTTCAGTTCAGGTCACCCTGGATAGCCCAGTTCATGCTGGATGTAGTAACACAACAAAAGCTTGAATGATTATATGATAATGATGAATGATGATCATGTAGCTCATGATGGATTAGACTTGGCACTATCTTTACTAATGGTAAAATAACCAGTATTAGTAACAAAGCTAATCTGTGAACTGAACATTCCAAATACAGTTAGATTACATTAACGTATGTTGGAGACACTAATCCATCTTTACTGTGTAGATGGACTGATGGTTTGGAGCATTAAAGCCCACAGTAGTGTCATCTCCAAATGTACACAGAGCTGTACAGTTGTTTGTGTATGCTGAGTGTAGGAGAGGCAGCACGTGGCTCTAGAGACACCCGAGGTGTTTGTTTCTGCACTGAACAGCTGGGAACCATGTTGGTTTACGCCTGTGAACAGCAATCTTCAAGTCTGACCACAGATTCTCAACTGGATTGAGATCTGGGCTTTGACTAGGCCATTCCAACACATTTAAATGTTTCGTGTTGCTTTAGCAGTATGCTTCAGGTCATTGTCCTGCTGGTAGGTGAACCTCCGTCCCAGCCTCAAATCACAGGCACACTGAAACAGGTTTTGCTCAAGAATATCCCTGTATTTAGCACCATCCATCTGTCCCTCGACTGAAATCAGTTTCCCATTGCCTGCTACTGAAAAACATCCCCACAGCATGCTGCTGCCACCATCATGTTTCACTGTGGGGTTGGTATTCTTGGGGTGATGGGATGTGTTGACTTTGCGCCAGACAGCTTTTTCCTTGGTGGCCGAAAAGTTCAATTTTAGTCTCATCTGACCAGAGCACCTTCCTCCATACATTTGGGGAGTCGCCCACATGCCTTTTGGCAAACTTAAAACGTGCCTTCTCATTTTTAACACTAAGTAATGTTTTTTTTCTGGCTACTCTTCCATAAAGCCCAGCTCTATGAAGTGTACGGCTTATTGTGGTCCCATGCACAGATACTCCAGTCTCTGCTGTGGAACTCTGCAGCTCCTTCAGGGTTACCTTTGGTCTCTGGGCTGCCTCTCTG
>JAVQJL010036473.1:0-24743 GCA_036024295.1 Nannoperca obscura
CCCCGTAATTGGGCGTACACCGGCCCCCCAATTCCCCTAAAAAACCCCCCCCCCCCCCCCCCCCCGTCCGTGTGTATGAATGCCGGGTCGGGGGCCTTTCTGAACATCTTCCTCCGCTGGCCTCTGCTCGGCTGCTGGGATTAGTGTGTGAGCGGGTGTCGGCTGAGGCTGGGCAGGGTGGCTGGGTGATTTGTGACTGATCGTAAGTCCTCGGATCACAGAGGGCTCGCTTCAAACTTCGGATCTGAGGTCGAGTGTGCTACATATGTTGGAGCAGACCGAGGAGTGCTTCAAAAGAAAAGAGTAAAACCTTAAATATCTACTCTAATGCAAAGAGACCAAACTGGAGGTTACAGGAGGCGGTGTGTCTTTTATGTGTCCTCCATACTTACTTGCAACGTCAGTAATAAAACTTTAGCTTTTTTTTGGCAGACTCTTTTAATTGTTACCAATTTCCTCCGGACTACATTTTCCATTTCTTTTTCCTCCCCATTATGCATTTCATCATTTTGTTTTTAAGCCTTACTGTAAAGTGCCTTTTAAAAGCTTTTCTTTCAAAAGCAAAAAAAACGGTGCAATAAAAAATAAAGCGTAATACCGCTGCTCTGAATTCTGTCTCGCACTCTGCGATTGCGTTAAATGTGAATTTGATTAATGCTTAAATGCATGAACAAACTCTTAATTGCTCCTGAGGAACAGGAGTCATCAGTGAGGATTGACTCAAACAGGGCTGGTGATTCATGTTAATATTAGATGCGTTCTCTACAACAGGATGTATAATTTAATATGGATCGCTGTGTCTTGCTCTGCTGGCGGTGCAGATAATACTTACAGATGAGTCATCCCTTCTGGTCGCAGCACCAACCCCATCACAATCTATTCATATCGCAGACTAATAACCAAATGTCATGTATGAATGCTCAAGGATTATTTTCCAAGGTAACAAGGTTTAGTTGTTTTTCAGTTATACTGTCTGTGTCAGTCGTCCTTGGTCATAAGTGTTTGCCTTTTTCTCTCCGTGCAGCCATCGAGTTTACAGTATGTTGGGCTGCTCGTCTACTCCGCGTGTGAAAAAAGCCCCATGAAAATGTTCCCACACTCCTTTTCTCTCAGAGTATCAAGACTGTATTATCATCCGATCATATATTCAGTTTTCATGTAACAATCAGAGAAAATGTTGGTCCTGTTTTTCCTGAATTAACATTCAGGAATTTAACATTATTATTAGAATTATGAGAAAAGCTTTCATGGGGGGGGGGTATGGACGTCAGGATGTCCTGCCTGTTTAGTTCAATCCAGCTTTATTTGGGGTGGAGTTTGAGACGTCGGGAGATACTCGTGTCTTTATATGCAAGGGTTGATAAGGGTCGTCACAACCAGCTCGCCTCTACAGGTCCTCACCCCTGCAGCCTCACTCTCTCCTTCTATCTCTCCCTCGAGGTGCCTGCCTACAAACTGGGCAGAGCTGCGTGGCTTCTGCAGGGCACCCTCCTTCCCTGACATCCTATGACACCTCTGGGGGGCTGAGCGTCCTGGTGCTACACCTGCTGTCCAGCACTCAGCCCTACGATGGTGTTAGCCTATCACCACACTGGTTCTGCCATCGTTCCTTCCACTTTATTCAAATCCACCAGGATTGCTGCCTCCGCTTCCTCAGTGATGTTGGCTACCAGCCGCTTTCCTAGCTGGGCCTTCAATCTCAAGGAGGTCCCAGAGCGCCTGCCCTGCGAGTCCCCTGCAGACGATTGGACAAGGGCCTGACATTTCTTTGTCTTGCACTCATGTGCCTCCTCCATCCTCTCTTCCCAGGGGGCTGGGGACAGGGGAGAGGAAGCACCTGCTTGGTACCTTTAGACCAGAGGACTGTGGGTCACCTCTTCTGGGAATTTGATTCTGAGGTATCTCGTTAATTCAGAAATCAGGGCAAACTTTGTTTTCTCATGTGAATGTGAACTCATGTGAATGCATTTCACTTCTGTGGAGAGCACCTGCACATGTGTGTAGAAGAGGAGGACTGACTGATGATCAAAATCACGACACAACTAGTCACCTTCAGCTCCATTCTACACTACATGAAGTGCAGTTCGGAGGCACATTTGCAGTGACATTGAAGCGACAGCAACCCTGGGGTGTTTGTGTTTGTCCCTCATCAAACCGGCGATGTAGCTCCGAAGGTTGACAAGTCGATTGAGTTTTTTGAACTTCTTTCTTTGTGAAATGTCTCAGTCAATACTTGGGAAAACACAGCCCTGTTCTTTGAGGTTCTTCTGCGAGCAAACCTTTCACATCATAACTTCAGGCACCCACAACAAGCTTTACTTTCTCAGGAGCAAGCCTTTTTAAATCATCAAATCACCAAATAGTAGATGTTCTTAGTTTGGTTGACCCTGGTTTACATGCACTCAAGAAACAAGGTTACTGACAGAAATCAGGTTGAGAACGTGTGGAATATTTTCCGAGTGTTAGTGATATATAGATGGAAAACAGCATGAAGGTGCTGTGGATCTTTATGGAGGATTTTCCCTCATTTAGTCATATCTGCCAATCTCATCTCAAACTCATTTATTCCTGTTTTCCCTTTAATTTGTTTATGTTTCTGAAGACAGGGAGGTTTCTTTAGTTTCCTTCTTGGAACTGAGTATTGAATGTAAGGATGCACAGCTACACTCCAGATCTGTTTGTCTTGCTGCTGTAGTGATCCTTTCCTTATGCTGGGGCTTTGTCATGCACATGTACATGCATGTAAAAGAAAAATCTGGCCTGATAACAAAAACCTTTTAACTTGTTTGGAAAGCAGGTTTGTACACGTTTAGTCTATAAATGAAGTCTTATGATGATCATGTCCAAATGAATGTTTGTGTTTACATCCAAACTGTTATTTTGGGTAAGATCCTTTATTTAGTTTTCATTTCACTTAGTATTTTAGTCGCTTTAAAACAAATGACATTTTCAATATAATCCATGAAGCCTTTCTGCAAACTCTGCAGTTGGTTAAGTGCTACACCAGTGATTACCTGTCACTGAAGACCGCCGAGTGTCCGAAGCGATTGACGTCCTGGTAGAGGTCCGGTCGAGGCAGCACTCTCCACTCATCGCATGCTGGAACGAAAAGAAGACGCGAAGAGGTCAAACTCTGGCACATTAAATCGTACATGTCTTCAGCAGGTCGGTGAATTCGCCCGACGTGCCACGGGTGGTTAGCGAGTCCTTTAACAGCTCATATCCTCGTGTCAATCAACGAGACAGTCAAGTGTCCTTGACAGAGACACAGAGGGGCCTGGTGGCTACTGGAGCAACAGTCATGGCAAGAAAAGCTGTGTGCATGTGTGTCTGAGGCATGTGCTGAGAAATACATTAATGAATGATGGTTACATAAATAATAGTTACTATGCTCCGGCTGATCTCGTTTTCAGGTTGTAGCTGGAGGTTCTCAACATCAGGCTGCCGTTAAAATCTGTAGTGTTTCTGACTTCTCAGCCAACCAAAAGTGACTACACACCTCAACCTTTGAGATTTCTAAATAAAACTCTAACTTTAGATACCTAAATGTTAAAAGCTTAACGTCATGAGATTCGATGAGCAATTTGAAATTTCTTCGCAGCTTGTTTTTTATTGTACATGCACCAAAAAGAAAATCTGATAAAGCAAACATCATTTAGATTCTCCCCCTAATCCCATTAATCGTCTTGTGATCCTTCATATCTATCTTGGCACCTATGTGGGACCCTGAGCCCCAGGTTGGAAACCACTGGTTTAGATGTCTAGCTTAGTTAAAACCATTGCTTAACACTATTTCAGTGCTGACATTTACAGTTACCTGTAACCTAGATGTCACTTTGACAAAAAGTCCTCAAGTCCATGCTTACTGGGTAAAGAAGTGAATGAATACGGTGGTGGATTCTTTTAGGGCTGTTTGGAAATGAAGCTCGGGCTGCGTGTACACCTGTACTGTGTCTGTACAAACAAAAAACAACAACAAACACCTGGCATGTGAGCCTGAGAGTCAAAGCTGAGGGAACCTGGAACAGTGGCTGCTGTACATCACCTTCAGTCAATACAATGCAAGTCATCATGCTCTCCCAGAGGAGAGTAACTGCTGTGACAGCGCCACATTCACAGGTAGACAGTGCCCTCTGGTGGCAAACCCCGGTACTGCAGGCGGTGTGGTGCACTGCTCGTCACAGTGGGGATTTATTATGACACCATCCACCACAGTCAAGACAGCGGCCGGCCCTTAAATTCTACGCTCTAATTGAGTTTAGCTTGTTAAGGAGGGGCAATTAGTCGTCGACGCGCGGCCCATCTTGACTGTAATTACCAGACGATTACAGAGCTGCTGCTGCTGACACCGACCCTGCAGCTGGCTGCTGGAGGGGTGGGGGTGACGGAAATAAGTCTACTGGTCTTTTCTGTCCAATTACAAAATCCTACAGGGGTTGAGGAGTGGCGGGGAGGAGAGAGGGGTCGCAGCGGAGAGAGGGAAGACGACCATACTTGAAGCTTTTCATTTTGAAAAGTTCCACTTAAATGTGAACTCTCCGGGGAAATCACGAAAACTATTTGTTTCCCGCGGTGACTAGCGTGAGATGAGATGATGCATCTCATTACGCCCGTCAATAGAGGACACGTGGAAGCATCAATGTAGAAGTAAACGGGACACTTTGCTGCATATGTGGCCTCTACATGTACTGCTGCAGCCCTCTCCATCACCAAGACCTTCACGAACCTCCGAAGAGCTTGAAAAGGGACGTTTGTTGGGGCTGTTTCACTCCCAACATGCAATTCTCATGAACAAAAGCGCATTGCACAGGGAGGGGAGGGGGTGCTTGTTCCCCTGAGATTGTAATTTCGCTGCCTGTCAATCATCTTCCTAATGACACAGAAAAACAGAACGTCCCGGGGCCATTTCGGGGCCCGCGGGGAATTCTCCCCCCCATGCAGGCAGACTGAAGCCTCCCATTAATGAGCAGCTCATGACAGCACTGCAGAAGGAGGCCCACTCAGTACACCACAATGTTTGCAGGCAGCTCACAAAATGAGGCTGCCAGTGCGGCTTCTGACAAAGCTATGCTAACGTCTATCAGAGAACTTTAAATGGGATTATAATTAGAATGCAAAGAAGCACGCTACAATAGACAACAATCAACTTTTTATTGTCATCGGACTTGAATCTACGCCCCCAAAGGCACCAGACTGAATCTCAGTCTGCCCAGTTTAGTGTTTACAGTATTAAGCTCGGACCACTTTGTGTTTACCTTCACCTAGAAAGTGTGAATCTGATCAGCCAATTAGCGCCCTAAAGACCCAACTCTCCTTTATGGTACTACTCTTAATAAAAACCCAGACGCCCGGCACACTGATGAAAGCTTCTGCTCACACAGCAGGAGAGGTTTCTGTTTGGTCCTGTTGAGGACGGAGCAGCACGGCCTCTAGAGGACACTCAAACGTCTTTTAAAGTTTGTTGTGTCTGGAAATCAGACAATATGCAGGCTGCTGACATATCACGTATGTGACACCTGATCATTAACAGCCTCCATTATTCTGGTGTCAGGAGTTCCACCTGAATTTGGAGCCTGGCTGCAGGGATTTCCTCCCATGTTTGGAGAAGAGGTCTGGCTCCGTGCAGGCCAGTCGAGTTCTTCCACAACAAACTGCGAAGCCATTTAATTACGGGGCTGGCTTTGTCTTGTTGAAACAGGAAAGGGCCAAACACAAACTGTTGCCAATAATTTGGAAGCACACTATTGTATTAAGAACACAGCATTAAGGAAGCCCTTGATTGTTAACTGTCAGTTCTAACACAGAACAGAATAATCCTTTTAACTGAACAGCAAATTGTCTCTTCATTCAAAACTGCAGTCCTGTAATTCAGTGAAGTCGAGGGCTACCAGACATTCCAGCTAAGAACAAGAGTAAAATGCACATAAATAAACCATGAAAAACTAAAACAAGTAGCTTCCCTTAAAAGCCAACGCTCAGCTTCACATCCTCTATCCAGGAAAAGAATGTCACATACGAATGCAAAACCAATGCACTCCTGGGAAATTTAAGAATGCATTATATGTATGAAAGGGAGCTGTGGTTTACCGCTCGTGTACATCGAGCGGCGACATTTGACCTTCTCCTGCTCCAGGAGAGCTGCTCAGTGTCCAACAACAAAACACTGCAGTTGTACTGAGCAGCTCCCAGGTGGGAGACTGTGCCACTGTGTGAATGCAAAGCAGCTCAGTGCAGGAAAAAAAAAAAAAAGATGATGCAGACAAAAACACATCAGGCTCAGAAAGCAGACTGTAGGAGCTGCTGCTTTATTTATTTATGTGTTATTACATATAGGATTTCCAGCCAGGGCTAATTTGCAACCCCTGTCCCTGGTGGGAGTGTGTGTGTGTGTGTGTGTTACTGACCCAGACTGTAGGCCAGGAAGTCGGAGGAGAAGCACTTTGCCCCGTGACTCATGGACGTGTCGTTGTGCGTGTTTCCTCCGAACACCAGCATCGTGCCGCTCACTATCACCGCCGTGTGGAGGTAACGGAAGAAGCCGCTGTCTCTCAGGACCGTCCTGCACAAACACACATGGACGCTTGTCGTCATGCAGCTGTTACTTTCAGACAGGCACTGTGGCGGCTTAAAAATGTGTTGCTTCTGCTGGGGCAACCCCCACATGTTGTTGCTGCTGTTACCAAGCGAGGGTAAAACTCGTCTGTTTACAGGTGTGTTATACGTTTGTGTATAACAAACCTAACTTTTCTTGCTTTTTATTATTTCAATAATTTTAGAGGAGAGAAGAGATAAAACAATACAAGAAAAAGCAAAGTCTTCAAAAATAAACCAAAAGCACATTACCATACTTTGACAACATAGAGCCCTATCAGAATCCACTGTAAAAGATTCCTGTAGCATGTGTCAGTAAAACTACAGTATTATCATCAACATGATAGAAAAAAGAAGTCCTCACCATTTCCTCTTGTCCACGTTGAACTTGTACAGGTCTCCAGCCAGCCCGTACTTGTTGGCACTGAAGGCCTTGTAGCCTCCGTGGATGTAGATGGCTCTGGTGCTTGGGTCGAAAACACTGCTGTGGCCGTAGCCGCCCTGGACCAGTGCCCCCTCTGTGGCCACCATGCTCCATGTGTTCTTGGCTGGAGGGTCACACAAAGATCTTTTAATGAGCAACAGAAAACTTGCTTCAAGTGATGATAATATAAGGAAACACCACTGAGAAAGTGAAGGAAAGAAAGACCTCAGTGTTTCTGGTCCCAGCAGGGATGTAGTGGAGGTAATCACAGTTTAACTCCGTTTACAGTGTTTCATTAGTGAAAGAGTCAAGTCAATATAAATCTGTGCATTATTGTCTCCAAAATGCACTACGAGTACAAAAGTAGCATCACTGCCATCGGATTTTATATTGGCTTAGTGCATTCAGTAAATTACAATAAACAAATAGACACACTCCTGTCCATCGGACACAGTGGCAGGTTAATTCATCCCATTTTCTCAGACAGATTGGCTTTTAGGAGACAATTAAGTTAAGTCTGGCTGCCTTCCAACGAAGTCCTGGATTAGATGAACACACCACCGGGGTTCAAAACTCGTTAGCTTCGTCTTGGTGGCCAGTGTTAATTTCCTGTTGTTATAAACTGATATATCTAGGCACCAACATCCAGGCCAAGTTATTAGTTAGAGCAAAAGAGCAGCTGCTCGGCCTCTCTACAGTCTCTCTACAACACCACATGGACCTGCAGCTATCCGCTCTCCAGAAACCTCCTACAACTTACCGATGTTGTACTCCTGCACCTGGCTGATGTAGCCGTACAGAGGACAGTGTCCAAACAGAACCAGCATGATGGGACTGGCGCCCTCCTCGACGGGAGGCACAATGTGGGCCGAGTGTCCCACCACGGCGTACTGCTCCTTGGCCCGAGGGCTCAGGAGGACCCAGGTCTGGTTCTGGATGTGGAAAACCCACAGTTGGCTGGACACGTTTCCTGTAGAGTCAATCTTTCCTCCGTACATGTAGATCTTCCCCTGGAAGGAACAAAGACAAACGGCGGCGCAAGATTATATTATATTATATAATATTATATAATATCCAGTCATATTGAAAGCAGGAAAAGTGCAAATGAAACCGTTGAAAAACTTTAGGAAGACATGGAGACCTTTGTTTTTAGATATGCTGAGATATTACCTTTTCCTGCTAGTTGTAGTAATTATGCAACTTTATTTCGCAGTGTTTCTTTCTGTCATTTTCTTTTTAAAGTTTAATACATAAAGTTTGGAAAAAGAAGTCAGGCAAACTGTGTTCATTAGAATCTACCAAAATAACACATCATTTAGTTAGAGCACAGTGTTACAGGGTGTACATAACAGAAAGATATAAGCATTTAAAATATGAGTTTATTCCACAATATTCACTCTGTCATCATGATTGAACCAACGCCTGGCACATTCATTCAATGAAATCTAATAATTCATTTCTAAAGACATAACACACTTGAGCACCAATGACCTTCCATCTGTCCTTGTTTTAATATAATAACTCCAGTTCAGTTGATTCTCTGGACCTTGTTACCTTCAGAACACTTTTCTGTCTCTCGATATTAAGAGTGAGTTTACCATCTGATTTCGTACTAAAGTAAGCGTGGGTTGTACTTATGCACTTGATATTATACAGTACGTGGATGAATTGCAGTCTCCTTAACGCCTTGAGGTTACTTGTGTTGTTATTGCAAGCAGTGGCAGAAGATCAGATCTGTTTAGAATTCATTGCATCCGCTCGAGGTGAGCCTTTATTTTATGTTCTTAATTTCACAAAAGGTTGGGATTGTCCGTGTGCAGGAGAGAAAGAGGTGTAGAAAGATCTTCAGCTTTTCATAACCCAGTGAGGGTATGTGTGTGTGTCCGGTAACCGGTAAGTTATCTGCTGTTGCGAGGACTTACATCAGCTTTATCAGTTTTGTATCACCACTGGTTTGATTTCAGATTTGTCTCGAAGCTCCACATTAACTTACCAGGCACATTCATACAGCAGGATGCAATTTGTGCATTACAAACACTCTGCAGCTCAAACTCAGTTCTCTCAGACCACAGAGCAGCCAGACTGCGTCTTCCTCCTGAAGCCTCCTCACTCTAATTTATTATTCCATCAGCTGCTCCTAACGGTCTTTCTGGCTGAGAAGAAACTGCTTCACTCCTTCACTGCAGCATATCAAAGCCCTGAGATTTATATATTAGTTCCAGACTCTTCTGAAAGCATAAATAAAAGGATAGGGAGTATAGACTATAGCTGCTAGAGCCTCCATTTAATATAGTTGTCATCTGGTCTCTTCTTCGCCTCCTTTGAAGCTCTGTTCATATCACACAGAAACTACAGATGCATGTAAAATGCACTATAATAACAGTGAAATGTACAGTAGAGTCATAATGCGTTGTCTTGATGTTCACCCAGATTCACAGTAGATACATACCTCATGCAGAGCCAGAGAATGACCATATCGTGGCGTGACAGTGTTGACGGAGGGATCAAGGGTCAGCCAGCTTTTGTTACTGAGGTTGTACCTGCAGAAAGAAGAGAGAAAGGTATGAGGACCGTGACAGCTTTAGAAAACTGTCAAAAAAAGAAACTGTTCAGTCCAGATTCCCTCCATCACTTCAATGTGATCAGACAATGGACACCCAGTTCAGATAGAGCCCACTGTGAGCTTTGTTACCAGAGGAAACCATGGCTCATTAACTTAACACGTAATGTTGGGCAGTTCCATGAGGCATTACATAGCTTGGAATAGGCACTACAGCATCGCTGCAACTAACGATTGTTCTGCTGATTTATTTCACGATTGATCAATTAATCACTTAGTCTATAAAACGTCAAATAATTGTGTAAAATTTTCATACATGTCCCAGAGCCCAAAGTGACGTCTTCACATTGCTACGGTTATCTGACCCCCAGTCCAAAAGCCAGACTCTTCATTTACTGTGTACGGTGACAAAGACGAGCAGCGAACCCTCACATTTAAGAAGCTGGAAGCAGCTAATGTTTGATTGAAGTTGATTAAAGTTGGCAGGATGTTCCCGGACAGATTGGATTCAGCTTTATTGTCACTGCAGAGTACTGAAGCAAGAACATGTAAACAAGCAGATAACTACTAATATGCAGAATCTGGAGAGACGCCCAGCCCTGCGCTGTGAATGCCCTGTGATCTTGGGTCATATGGATGATAGTCTCATATGATAGAAATAAAAAAGGGCCTTGGCCTGTCTGAAACTCATAAAACCAAAATATGAGCCCTGGGAATAAGTGTGACCTTCCTGGGTGGAGTTCAGGGTGAGGAGCTTCTGCCTGTCCTGTAATTTTATGGTTTTAATTACATCCTTCGCTCCGTGCCCGACGCAGAGTCCAGTTCTTCTTCTTCATTTTCAACAGACAGGAAGTCCTGTGGCTTCTTCCTGACAGCACTGACAGCCAAGTATTACTTAAGCACTCAGTATAACAGGCGTGCAAGTTAAAAATATTACTGTTTTTGCAACACAGACACCGTTTCAAAAGCTCAGTCCCTGCAGTCGCATAGCAACAGCAGGACTCATGTCTCGCAGCTCTCTTTGATGTCGACAAGCAGCCAAATTCCTAAAATCCGAGTGCGGATTCTCACAAGGGAGAGTACTTACGCTTTGACCATGTGATAGTCGGAGGCGTTGAAGACATAGCCTCCAATGACCCACATGATGCCCTGGTCCACCGCGGCCTTGTGGGAAGCCCTGGCCAGCCCGGCCTCGGTGTACTCCTCCCGGATCCAGAAGGAGGAGTTGGCAGGCACCGAGACGGAGCAGTCTGGACCTGAGGAGGGAGGGAGACCACAGAGTCAGGGCTGCAGCAGATTACATGATGCAGGAAGCTCAGTTCTTTCTGTCTTAGATGTGATGAACACAATAACAAGCCACCTTTAAGAGGAAAATAAAAAAGAACTGCCTTAAGAGAGACAATGAAAATATCAACAAAAGGATTCAGCATAAGAGCTCTAGCTTGTGATAAAGTGAAGGATTAAACTTTCACAGGCTTCAGACATTCGGGCCGTTTGCATGAATTTACTATAGGTTAAAAAAAAAGACCCATTATTTATTTCATCTCTTGAATTATGAAAGCTAGGTGAGTGTGACGTTATCAGAGACGCGTCACGGAGGCTTCATGTTTGGAGAGAAGGAACTTTTTGAGCATTGTTTCAGGAAACAAAAGATATTAAAGGCTTTACAGAAACAAGTGGATGGATGGCTCTGGTCTGAGCTGCCTTCCCCCATTACAGGACAAGAACAATAACGGCAGCATAAACCGGAATCACTTCTGAATGAAGGGAAAAGATTCGGAGAGGATTTTTAGCAACCAGCTGCCAAGTCAGAAATAGAAAGGCCGGCCACAGGTTGTGGTGCACTGTGGGGGACGTTTGTCCATCTACAATCTGTTCATAACACCCGATGCAAGGCACAGATAGCAGCCAATTAGTGCTATCACTCCATCAGAACAGAAACAGGATGTTCACCACTGGGGGAGTTCCTTATTGATCAGCATCGAAACAATGCAGAAGTGGACACATGACAGGAGAGGAAGTGCTTGTGATTCACTGCGACAATCGAGGTCACTTCACCCATTCTCCTTTTTGTTTTGTTCAGTGGCTGAAAGAAAATCCCCGGTGGCCAATCTCGTTCGACCCAACTCCTGTATCGCTAAGCAAACAAAATTACCTTCGCACCCTGGAGGCATTTCCATAAATAAAACAAATGCGGTCTTAAAGACGTAATTTGTGGACGGCTACGCATCTGTGAAAGAGAGATTAAATGCAAGGCTGACTCGACTAAACAGGCATCTGTCTCTGCTTTTGCACACTGGTTGGAGTAGAAAATGAGTTCATTTGGAAGCTGGCAGCTCAGAGTACACTAAAGTGTGCTATTGCTGGGCTAACACACCATGACAGGGTAATAATGGCTAAAGAAAACGCCAGTCTGTTTCTGAACTCCCTCAGCTTTGGTAATTAGATCGTGAGCA
The DNA here is from genome assembly GCA_036024295.1 of Nannoperca obscura. NCBI lineage: Eukaryota > Metazoa > Chordata > Actinopteri > Centrarchiformes > Percichthyidae > Nannoperca > Nannoperca obscura. The sequence continues at coordinate 12,032 of JAVQJL010036473.1, forward strand.
CACCGAGCTGCTGATAGAACTGCAGTTAAATTAAGCCATTGTCTCTGCTGGTGCCGACTGGTGCAGTGAAGTCGTTTAAGAACCAACAGAGCGGCTAAAACGCCCTTATGGTCCGATTCAAAAGCGTCAGGTCATCACCAAATAAAAAGGCTCGACGTTCATGGCTCCACCAAAAAGATGAGGAAGCTGATCCTCCAGAAAGTTCACTTGGAGTCATGCGAGAACAGATGGATGTTGTGGGGGCAGCGGGAGCCTCAATAACAGCGGTGGCGGCTTAAAGCTGAAGAGGCACTGGGTTGAATCACCAGATAAACAGGCAAAATCTGGACGGATAAAGTCCGTAACTCTCTCTTTACTAAACACCCAACTGCTTCACTGGAGCTGCTTAGTGTTCAGCTGCTTATTTACCGGGAGGGATTCTTGTTTTGCCTTTTTTAATTATTCCTGGGTATGTTTCAAAAGCTGGAAAGCTCCGATGCCCATAATATATGATATTATATTGTTGGAACACTGATAATGAAATGGTGAAAAGGGTGAGGTGAAGTGGCTTTTATTTTGGTTACAGGTTCTTGTTAAATATTTTCTGTTACGTTATATGTTTTATAGTCTGAGGGATGGTTTCACACAGAAGCATTAATCCTGGAATAGGTGGGGTTGTTTTTTAGCAGACCCCTCTCTGCTGGATGGTTGGGTTCGGTCATCAGGCAGCAGGAGGCCTCTCAAAGAATTCCTACTGCTTCATTAAAACCTAAAAATGTTTTGGGTCTCTCAGTTATATGTGTAATTATGTGTTTACCTCATCATATGAGCGTTCAGCCCTGTCGAAGCTGGACGCACATTGGGATCTTAATCTGATCAGTTAAATATTAGCCTGGTAGTTTCACTGAACTGACATTTTGTTTCACTCCATTCATTCTGGACATGCTGCAGATGTAGGCGGCGATGCAGGGTTCTAGTTATACATGCTCTGTATTCTGTCACTGTTCTCAGATCGTATCGCTTTATACTCTGACTGTGATCCAACAGCTCGGGATCAAACACACACAAAGGCCTAATCTAATCTTTACCACTGAAAGCAGCATATCTGCTCCATAAAACAGTATTAAAAATAGAAAAGAGACACTGTATTTCCATGACTACCCTGTATTAATACTTTTGGCTGTTAAGAGCAATTGTTAGCAGTTAAATTCATGATTTACCACGAGACCAGAGCCCCTGTTCGCTCGGTGCAGACATGTAGACACAGTGAGAAGCTCATTTAAGTCTCTGAGGAGGCTTTGGCGTGTGTGCGCCTGCTGAAGACAACCTGATGACACTGCGGTTATTCAAACAGTGTGAGACAGTGTGGTCACGTGACTGGTAGCCGCAGTGACACCGCTGCAGTGCCGGCCCACCTTGCCATCCGGCCTCGCAGACGCAGGTCTTGCCCTGGCATTGACCTCTGTCAGGGTAGCCACAGTCGGCCGGGCAGCGGGGGACGTCGCAGGCTTTCCCCTTCCAGTTGTCTTCACACTCGCAGTACACCGAATCAGTGGAGTTCCCCACGTGACATTCGCCACGCCCGGAGCAGTTGTTGGGACACGTATTCACCCTGGAGATGGGAAAATAGGATTCAAATCCTGCTTGAAATACAGACTCTGAATAAAACATCAGGAACACCTTTCAAGGACTGAGTTACATGCGCTTTTGTGCGAGCAGCGCCTCAGCTGTCTGCAGGCCTAAAAAGATCCCCTGCAGCATTTCCCCTTCAGGAAACCAGCAGAAGGGGGTTTTGTCATCGTCGTCTCATCAGTTGGTCAAGCTCCTGCCTCAACACGTGTCACTCATCTCAGAGTGAAACGGCACTCTCTAAACTAAAGAGAAGTCTTAAATAAATCTTTGAAAAGTCTTTGTGAAGTGTAACCCGCAGTAATAACACATGATGCACCTTTTCTGTTACTACAAAAACATGAGGAGGATGTCTGAATCTAATTATGACAAATGGAAACACATTGAATGGAAACCTGTGCTAAACGACACTGAACTGCAGTTATTCTATATTTTTCTTACAGTCGACAAATCCCATGAAAAAAGACCAAAACCAACATCGTGTCAGTCCATCTCTCAATACTTCAGTGTGCTGAATCCCAAACCCACTGCTTCCAACTGAATCCCTTTAGAGAGTCTTTAGAGATGGGTCACAAGAGCTCTGCTATTCCCCAAGATGTCTGGGAACTGTAGCTTTTAGCAGAAAACAGAATGAATTCACATTTACGGAAGCTGAAAATACACTACAGCGTCCATGTTCATGTTAGGAAAACGTTGTTTCCCCTCCTGAAGACAAACACGTCTGGGAGCGAGACAGACGACACAAAGAGCCCTCGTCATTCTTTCATGTTCCTTCGGCAGCCCGGCGGTTTGATGTCTCGGCTCCCCCACCTCTCCCAGACACCAAAGACCGGGGGCACTTCGCTTTCATCCGACGCCGCGTTTCTCAGTCCAATTTGAATTGCCCATCGCTATGGTGACGGTCCCAATGAGCGAGGGGAAAATGCAGGGGTCCATTGTGTCTTTTTGCTGATGTTTGGGAGGGACGGACTCCACTTTGGCTTTTAGAATACTTTATCTTTTTATGAAACCAACTAACGACATTTTTGTCTCTTTGTAACAAAGTTGAGTTTGATCCATCCATGGGCATGCTGTTGTATAAATTATATAGATCTGAGAGCAAACACAATATAATGAGACGGTTTGTTTTCCCAGGCCCAGCTGCTCTCTGATAAGTTGATGTCCGTCACAGACTAAGGCCACGGACACCATGCAGAAAACACGCGGTGTATGGGTGGAGTGAAGCTGCACCTATACACCGATGAGTTTTAGTCATTATTGTTGGGTTCAAAGAGGGAAAATGAGACCGAAGTTCAATCTTCGCCTGAAATGGAGCCGTAGAATATGTAAATGTATTGTTTATAATGGCTAATGTAGAAAAAGGCTGTCAACACAAGTAAAAATAATATGATAGTAAAGAAAGGCCGAATAACGTGGTGTGGAGAATTTGAATGTTCAGTTTCTTCCTTATATAATAAAAATCCTTATTATTATGGCATCTCTTTGCTTCCATACGGTGTACACAAAACACAACAACATAGCACAGTGCGCCTGACTGGTAGAAGGTGGTGTAATGATGCAACAAAAACATATTGCAGCAAATGGACGGCAGCAGCCCGACATGATCCTCTAAATGCCGTCAACCAGCCGTGTAAGCGCGCAGGCTGAATCATGCAGAAAGTGATAGCTTTGTATGCGTCATGGTGTCCCAAGGAAGGGTGTGAAGTGGGCCCTTCACCTAAATAAATCTCCACAGCCAGTAAACAGAAATGATTTGTGTACTGGAGGTTCTCATCTCAGTGAGCTTAGTATCAAAGTGTCGTTTAGCAGATACGTTCCCCCAGTGTGACACTATCATGAATGAATGTGTGGACCCTGAGAGATGCAAACCCTGAGGCCTGGCAGCTACGCACTCAGCTGCAGAGGATTAGGAGCTAGCTGATGTGTGGAAGCTGCCATCCCGGCTAAGATTTCAAAAGGGAATAGAGTTTAAAACAATAGAAACATTTGATTTTTTACTTTACTAACTTGATTTGAAGGACCAACCTTCAGCGGAGTTCACATAAACTTTAAGCCTTTAGGAAGATGCTTTGATTATATTGTAGAAAAGGATTGCACTATTCTTTGGAAAATGGAAGGTTAGGATGCAACATGCAATTTCAAACCTCAGTGTTTTCTTGGAAAATGCAGAAAGTGGTAAAAGAAGCTATTTTTATGTTGTGTTGTGCTTCTCTCACCTGTAGGAGATGTTGAAGCCGGTCAGGTTGTAGGCAGCATCGCTGAAGAAGTGCAGCAGGGCGTAGCCGGACTGAGACACCACCTCAGGGACTGTCTCATTCCCATAACGTTCAGGAACAATCAGACCACTGCAACAGAAGAGCATCACCATGTAGAAATGTAGGGGGTAGTAATGCAGCGATGCTACAGCCCAAGTGCACTTTTCAGGCACTTTCAAGGTACCTAAACCAAAAATCACATCTAAATTGTTTCTATAAACATCAAAACAAACAAATACGATCGTTTCATTTAAAAAACGTAAAGAGTTTTGGTTTACATGTAGATGAAACACCAGATTGTTGAAAATCAGCAGTTTTCAAGGATTATATTGGAATTCAAACATATTCCTAACCTTGAAAACATAATGGTTAAAACTGAGCATTTGAAGAAGAAGCATCTGAGAAGAAATCCTTCTCTTCACGTTTCACTGTGTTTATTCTACCGCTGTGAAACTCTTATTAGTCAGACTCAATGGTGGGTTTTAAAATGGCTTCCCTGCTCTGACAAGAAGAACAGTTTCAAAAAGGGACAGTAGTGAATTCTGAAACCAACATTTTGGATTATTGTGTATAATTAGGAAATCCAGTCCACACAGAGGCAACCTGAAGGCCAAACCAACCTTCAGTCAAACAGCAGATGTACCTGAAAGCAGCCAGGAGGGGGGCGTAAATGGAGTCTCCGTCGTACACGTAAAGGTGGTCCCAGCTGCACTCAGTGGCAAAGTGGTTGAAGCGTAATCTGAGTATGGTGTTGGGCCTGGAGGGGACACACACACAGTCACACACACACACACACACTGGTCATTGCCATACTACTAACAGCAGTATTAGAAGCCTGCCTGCGTTACCGCTGCATGAGAACGAGCTCAAACAGCAGTAATTCAGCAGCACCGTGCACCGGATGCATTGATGTGCTGAAACCAACACGTTTCTAAACTTTAAAGAGCTCAGAGGCAGAACTCATGACACAGCTGATCAACTTGGTGCAACAAGCACACTTTTGTAGCTTTGACAGCTTCTACCATCTAAAAATTATTATTTCAACTTTTGCGGTCAAGCAAAAGCTTTGCAGTAGTTTTTTTGTTTTTTTTGTCCAACTCTGAGAAAGCAGACAGAAATAAACAAGCCCCGGGTACACAAACTCAAAATGCTGCTCTAGTTTTGTGGGAGTATTCGGCCATAGCTACCTTCTCTGTGACATTTTTTAATCAGTCCTGAGTGACTCATGTATGTGCAGCCATAATGCTGATCTGATAACTGGGAAATGCTCTCCAACTTCCTGCTAAGAATTCCAACTAAAAGATCCTTTTAAAACTTATAAACGTCACTTGTTAAGTTAAAAAATACATCATATCTCGAACAAAACCCACAAATCCCTGCTGATCACTCATTCCCGTTCATTCTCACATGTTTTTAAAGTCACTGTTTCACTCGTTAAAGAGGCTGATTGCAAAATGAAAACCCTCTCGTTCTCTACATGAGCAGAATAAATGGGATTTTAAGAACATAAAAAGGTGAATAATTAACTTGGTTATATGGCAAACATTCATCGCCTACAACAAAACTTTACTAGCTTATTTATTAAACTTGCTTCCCTGTCTGGTGGCCATTTCCCACCCTGGTCATATAGTTACACAGAATAAATCATTAAGGAAAATAAACCTAATAGTCAAATATTTACCTTAATGTTCTTTTAATCAAAAGTACCCGATTTCAATTCCAGCTGTCAAATCGGACAATAAAGTTTTATTGCATCATGTAACAGATACAGTAGTTACAACGGGCACTGCACATTTTACACTTTAAATCAGACGCATCGAGGCTGCAGAGTTAGAGATGGACGGATGCTGATGCTTCACTGAAGATACTCCATGTTGCTATGGCACTGATCCCCTGTGCTACTACTATTATTATTATCCCCTTTTTATTTTAATGTAATCATTTATTTTGTACCTTATTTGTTGTTGTTATTGTTATTATTCAAGTTATTTTCGGTTTCTAGAGGAGCCCATTGTTTGAGAGAGTCTATTTTAAAAACCAAATAAAATGCTGATCATAAACTAACTGTCTGTAACAAAACAACAGAATATAGCAAAACAGGAAGAACGTGTTTAATCTGTTTTTGGTGGAAAACATTCTTTACCGTCTCTGCTTTCATTTAAAAATGTCGCAAAATGAAATCATCAGGGAAGAACGCACAGGCCAATGTAGCGTATCTGCACCGAGAGCACGAGATGTACAGGTTTTACAAATGTTATGAATAGTCACATTTTCGTCTTCACAATTGGATTTATTATTGTTATTAAGAGTGAAGCGGTGGCGCTCCCTCCATCCCCATAGCAGAGGAATAATCAGAGGAACGGCAGCAGGGTCGGGACAAATCTGGCATGTGGTCGGTAAATTAAAAATCTAATATAATGACTGACTGGAGGGATTTGACAGAGAAACGTCCTATTCTAAAATCAATTACCACAGAGGTCTCTGTGAGAATGGCAGCAAAGCACTGATTTTACTAATCATGTCGCTGCGTTTCTGTGAGTACAGTCACTTCAGGCCACTGCAGGGGAAGACTGGATGTATGTCCCAGAGCCCTTTAACGTATTCCTGTCGTTTTCATGCATATAGTGCACGTGTCACTGCGTTAACCTCCTGTTGAGAACGCGATGGAGCCTCAAGACGGCATATAAAAGTGCCATTAGTACGTAATGACAACGTTGGACGTCAGTGTGGACCGGCGATTAGAGAAGCCACACAGAAACAAGAAGGTCACGAGGTGAAAACTCTGCAACATCTACAGATAAAAAGAACATCAGCGTGACCTCCTGAGCCCCCCCCCCAGAATGAGAGTGCTGGCTAAATGCCTCAAATGCAAATGTAATCAAAGAGTTTATGGTTGAGATGAGCTGGCGGCAGAGTGATCGCTCTGAATCGATCCTGCGTGCCGTGGTTATGCTGAATCACACAATGCAGGAGGAGTATTGAATTTCTCACGGTTACTTTGCCGTTCATTTTAGTCCTCGTCTTCTGGACACTGTTCAGTCCTAATGCTGGGTGGATGTCAGTGAAGGACTGCAGTGCAGACTGTGTATGACAATCATTATGAGCACCATGGAAATATAGAGTTGCAGCTTAATGGCAGAAGATAATTTAATGCATGAAATCAATAAGGGAGCATCAGTTTCATGTAGCGTGTCTACAGTCTTAGTTCTGGATTCTTAAGTGACTAGATGTGCGGGGGAGTAATTTGTGTTACTTTTAGATCAAGATTTATAATGAGCACAATTTATTTCATCTGGATATTAAACTTTAAAAATTAAGGAATTGGCTCAGTGTGGGGCGGCTTTTCAACTCTTTAAGAAAGTCTTCAAAGAGCAGCAGAATCACCCCCGGTGTTGGATCTGCTCTCCACTTACTGTCCCTCAATCAGCCAGGTGCACTTGGTCTTGTACTTATAGTTTCCTGGACCGTCAGTCAGGTGACCAGAGGGCCCCGTCAACCTGAAAGAAAGGAAGAGGAGAGAAAAGAGATTCACGGTTACAAAACAAGATGTAACATCATCTTTTTCAAACAACCTGAAACCCTCCGCCTCTAGTCTGGGTGCGATGTGATGAAACAAAGTACAACTGGTGGCCCCCACTGAATCTCCCCACAATACAGCAAAGCTCGATAAGAGACGTGTGCACCAGCTGTCAACATGTGTACTGACAGTGTGCGTTACATTAAAAGGACAGGATGCAAACAAGAAAAGAAAGTATAACAGAAAACAAAAACGCTTTTTACCAAACTTTTAACTGTTGAACTGGAGAACTGAAAATTCAACACTGGACTTAATCTATGTGCTTTTTCTGCTACATATTCCCATCACAAGCAACCAGAACATATTTAATTTACAATCACATGAAATAAAGGAAAACTACACAGCTTTACATGTTAGAAGCTGTAACAAGCAAATGTTTGGTACAGTTTAGTCCCGCTGGCACTGCAGCTCTAGGGATGGAAAGGTAGGTTATTCTGGACGCTCCACACTGAATTATCCGAAGAGGTTTGGACAGGATGACGTGTTCAATACTTTGTGACCAAATACCTGCAAAACTGCTCACATTCAGCTCCAGCTGTGCCTTGTGTTGAGTGATGATACGCATGCTAACACGCTAAACTAAGACGGTGAACATGGTAAACATGAGCAGTGAGTCATTGTGAGCATGTTAGCATGTTGACCTTAGCATTTAGCTCAAAGCAGTCCTGTGCCTCAGTGAAGCCTCACAGAGCTGCTCGCATGGCTGTTTGTTTGATAAAGAATGAAACCGATAAATCAAGTATGAGCTGAAACGATTAGTGGACTGATCACTGGTCATTTATCAAGAAAAGCTTATTTTTATGTTTCCAGCAAATGTGAGGACAAACACAAAGAATTTCACTTTGACACTATATAGACTAAACATTTATTCAAAAATGAATAGAAATGTTGAATCAATAAGAAAAAGAAAAAGAATCAGCAGCACTAAAAGGTGTTTTACTGGTTTCATGTCATCATCTAAAGCTCTGAAATCAAGATAAAAATGTTCAGGCTGCAGCTGCAGTTTCTGTAGTGACAGCACAGAGATGATTCCACACAGCGTTGTTACACAAGAGTCAGCAGAGCAGAGAGAGCGCAGGTAAACACCAACTTCTGCCACTTCACTCTGTAGCTCGTGTAGTGGAGAAAACAGAGAATGATTAAACCTCACAGCTAATTATTATCCAAGGCCGGCACCGCGGCGGGCAGCCGCTAACACTCTAATAGTACAGCACGCTGCCCGGCCTGTTATTGCCCGATCAATTCCAGCTTGATGACACAGCAGCAGAGGGGAGGCTGAATTACACAGGGGACACTTAGCTGCAGTCAGAGATTGTATCATTACTGATGTAGGTCTCAGGGTGCGATGACTGTGCTAACACACCCAGCAAAACAGTCTCTCAGCGCCGCTTCAGACTAAAGTCTACTGAGAGAGCTGCAGGGGCCAGTTAAGGATCTCTGCACCACCATGACGCTAGAGAATGAATGTTTAAGTGGTTTTTATTGACATTACATGACCTGATAACATGAATCATACCCAGAGCTTCTGGGGGGGAGGGATCCCTGTTGCGTATCGCAAAACAACGTTTTTTTTTGCATCCAGCCTGCAACTTCTTGTTATTGAAAACTGTAGCCTGCTACCATAGCTGCCAACAGCCCCAGCTGTCTGGGCTGGGCAGCTCAAGGTCCAAGGCTGAGGGTGCTGTTAAGTTAACGACAGTTTTCCGGGCCAAACATATGACTCTATATTGCAGCAACGCTCCTCTGTCATCTGTGCAGTGGATGGGCAGGTGAGTATCTGCTGACGTGACGTCTTCAGAGTCAGTATATCAGCAAAGGAAATGTTTAACCACCATAAACAAATACGTTTAGGAGGGAAACTTGTTGCATGAATTCTTATCTCAAAGCACAACGCTGACATCCACACTTGTCTTGTGCTGAATACTGCTGGCTCACTGTTTGTACTGTGTGTGTTTTAACAGTAGTTTCACCCGGCCCTTTCCACAAGGCAGGTCTCAGCGGTTAGCTAACGAGCACACCAACGCTGTAATTACAGGTCTCTGAGTGCTAATACAGCCGGGCCTGCGGGGGACTCAGCTCTGCAGACAAACCACTCCCTCAGAGGCCGAGAGGCTCCCGACTGTCCTGAAGCCACCACGCCACCACCCTGCGACTCAAACTGCTCTACGAACCTGGAATCCATGATGTGATCAGTACGGACCACTTAAAGAACAATTCAAAGGGTTCAGACCAAAATGTTTCATAAAAACCTCTCATGTACATGCAGTGGTATCTTACCAGACAGATCAAAACTATGGAGGTAAATGGGATTTCCTTTGCAGTCCTCAGCAAAGTCACTTCCCAGGACCGTGGCAGATATATTATGGTCATTTCCAACCAGTAAGATTCTTATTAACTGCAGCCCTCATGGTTTTGTTATGATACAGCAAAGGGGACTTTAAGGACCTGAAACATATCTGGTCCAATATGGGAAATGAACTTGCCAACCATGTCCAAAGCCTCCCTGAGCTCTTGTTCTCCTGTATTGATGCTAGTTATAAGTTATTTACTTAGTTGATTGGGATGTCAACGATTACTTATCCATGAATCATTTAAAGGCTGTAAAACACGTTTGTCCTGCAGTACAGTATCTGTAAACTGTAAACTGAATGTGATGATGTGGTCGCCAATTCATCACAGTGGAGATTTAGCGTGCTTCTTCCGTCAGTGGGTGGAACGGCTCCCAGTGCGGCCCTTCACAACACTTGCAAACACTTTGATTTCCACTGTGGTCGGACACCACATCATACCAACTAGTCCTGATCTAGCAAACCCAGACCTTTGTTGCCTCTTGTTCCGGGATCACACACCAGACTTGAGGCATCACATCGTGGTAACATGAGCAGAAACCAAAGCTAGGTCGATATTTCTGAAAGCACAAGTCGTGGTGCTGTAAAGTTCATGTAATGTGTGAAGTGTAAAAACACTTGTGAAGCACTATAGCGTGACAGAGGAATGTAATGATTCCTGTGATCATGTCCTACTGTCATGTTAAACGGAACACGTCAAATAAAGAATTGGCCAGCAGGAGCCGCTACGTCTCGTTATTAGACGCACGTGTGCGTCCAACAGCGGCTGCAGAGCCAAGTGGTCTGCAAAAGGCAAAGCAGCGCAGCACGAGGGCAGAACAAACGGTTTCTCGGTCTCTCAAAGGCCACAGCAGAGCTGTTCAGCGGCACAGACTGGGAGCGAGCCTGCTCAAACCCCAGGACTGCTCATATGAGATTTTAAAATCAATTAGGGAATATTTGGAGGGAAATGACACGTTTATTGTAATGTTACTGTTTATCCCAACACAGTTCAGAGCGGCGGACGTAATTTGATCATTTCACAATCTCGCCCAGAAAGCAGAAAGAACCTTACCTTAACATATAGAATCATTTCTGATGGATCCTACGGTTATATATTATTTTTAATCAGCATGGCCCATCAGGAGTTGCAGGCATGCAGTTTAGAGCTGGGTGTGGTACACAATATACAGACACACCAGATGCTGTAATGAACAATAAATAAGCTTTCCTCCCTTGTTAATGTCACTGTGCCAAAGCATTGAGAGATACAGCGATGACAGATGATAAAGTTTCTCAGCAGCAGCCACTGTGGAGGAAAGCTGACAAATCCACTAAGTCTGTGCCCAAAACATGCTCATGAAGCTATAAGTCACTTATATTATGTAATAAATATTTCAGAAGTGATCATCAGTGGCTGTTTTCCAAGTTACTGAGCTTCACATCTCAGTGTTTTGCTTGAATTACAGTTGCACTTTGATTTTTTTAAATGTGTACATTTATCAGTCAGCCTTGACATGGATCTCCACTGAGACCTCATCTGCACAATGCTGTGCTTGGAAATCCACCACAGACATGCAGACTGCAGTTTACAAGACTTCTGTATTATCATTCAGATCTTTGAAGCAGTCAAACCGCGGACATTTCAGTTGTCTGCAAGTCCACCGTGTGGCTGCCAGTAAAACGTTCTGAACCCTCTCCGAGTCTGCTTAGCCGTGGCTCTGCATCTGTAAGCTCAACAACTAAAACCATTAGTCTGTGCAGAGGGGAGGCCGACCGGTCGCTCAGCGGGGCCTTTAGGAGAGCGAGCTCAGCCTTCAAACAGGTTCCACAGAGTGCCGGAGAATCAATGTGGACTAATATGCAGACGACACAAGACACGACGACAAAGGAACTAAAAAAGCAGCAAGATGTGAAACCGACTCTGTGGCACTCTGGTCAGAATCCTTAACGATGATTTTTAATGATTCAAACTAACAATTAGACGATCAATCAATTAGTAGATTGAGTACGTTCACCGTTGCATTTTTTACCACGATGGAGAGACAGGTTTTATTTTATATGCACTCGCACACACACGGAAACGCACAAGAAGGTGGGCGACGAAACACGTTCCTGCTGCTGTTTTCAGGCCATTCCACTGATTGGTGGTAATGCTGTGTTGATGAATACTAACCAGCAACAGACAACGAGCAGGAAAGGACAGGACATGAACATACGTCGGGGGCTCACACAGGCTCCGAGTGGCATGAACGAGGCATTTATTCATCACCCCGTCCCACCGCACAAGAAAACTGGCTCACAGCTCCGTTCCTACTAAAGAACAACTTGGTCTTGGCGAAAGCCCCGTCTCATACTAACAAGAAAGTACACTTGCGTGTCTTTGGGACTCTCTGTGCTGAGAAGCTGGATTTGGTAGCCATAATCTGATCAGAGCAACACTCATCATCAGCGTTACAAGCAGCCGTTACGGCTCAGCCACAGTAACCAGATGCAAGTGGGTTTTCACATAAATATACAAGTTTCATAACTGCTGTTTGGCTTTCTGTGCACCACCAACATGAGCCAGAACACTGTGCAGGACAACAACTCTGATGGGTTTCCTCAGACACACTCAAACAAGCAGGTCACAGACTGACTGAGCGGTGGACGTGCCTCTTTAGGCGAGATGACCCTAAAAACAAACACGTAGTTCTTAGAACGCTGTTTTTGAGGGACTGTTTTAGCTCCCACTTCAGAGTCGGTACTCTCTAAGAGGAACTGTGAGCGACAGTGATTGGTCAAACACATGAGCCAATGCAGCACCGGCCGCACAGGATGTGCCTGATTGCAAAAATCAGGCACATCCTGTCTCAAGCAGATGCAGAAAAACTAGTCCATGCATTTGTTACGTCTAGGCTGGATTATTGCAACTCCATATTATCGGGCTGCACCAATAAGTCCCT
>JAVQJL010036480.1:0-13136 GCA_036024295.1 Nannoperca obscura
CCCCCCCCCCCCCGCTTTCGATCAATAGAGCTGATCAGTAGAGCTTTTTCTAATCTAAGAAGTGAAAGAGGAGACGTGTGTGACGGTCAGAGCTGAAGGGTCCAAACAGGAAACAGGAAGTGGAGTGAAGTCGCTGCTGGTCGTTTTTTAAATGTGAATTTTTCATCCTGATAGTTCAGAAGCGTGTGTGTGTGTGTGTGTGTGTGTGTGTGTGTGTGTGTGTGTGTGTGTGGCCCTCCAGCAGTTGGACTTCTTGTTCAGTCGCTCATCAGCCTTAAAATTACTTTTTATTTTGAAAACGACAAAAAACTAAAACAAACAACAACGAATCAGCTTCAGAGCTTCTTGTTCTTCATGTTGAATCTGTGGAGTTTGTAAAAAGCAGGAAGTGTGTGTGTGTGTGTACACTCACACACACACATATACCTGTTGAGTATATTTATTTGCGAAGAGGAATAAATATTTGTGGACACCACTGACTCCACGTCTGGTTTTTGGTCTGATCCAGTTAAAACTAGCTTGTTTGTGTGTTTTTACAGTCTGAGTTTTCACCACTGGGGGCGCTGCCGAGCACAGTCCCTCCCCTCCACACCTGCACACGTGGCAGTGAAGTAGCAAACAACAGAGCGACGTTAGCATCACCCAGGTTACCTTGACAACAAGCCAATAGGATTTTTCCATTTCACACATATTATTTATTTATTTATTCTATTTATATATATTTATAAATATATATATTTCAGTCAAGACCAGAAGTGGTGGTGAGACGTCGCTGTCCATAGAGCCACCGAGCAGCGATCCACACCTCTTCAACCTGGGCCTTGTTATTGTTATTATTATTATTGTTGTTATTACACATTTTGGGGTCTAAATGACTAATTGGTACCAAAGGTCCAGTAGATTGAACTTGTTTCTGCCTCAGACTGTCAACAGAAAGGATCTTAACTATTCAACCCCAACATGTTTATAATAATAATAGTAAATAAATAAATAATAGAGCCCAGGTTTAAAAATGACGGTGCTTTTCTTTTAAAGTCGTCAACATTTATCTGGTCTGTGAAAATATTCACGCAAAAGGATGAAATGGAAATGAACGCGTGCTCGTTGTGATGATTTTTATTTTCTGTATCGACACGTCACAAAACAAACAAACGCAAAGAAATAAATCCAGGATGTCGCTGCGACTCTGCAGTCGTACAAACAACTTACAAAACCTGCGTCTGTTAGAAATATAAAGTTTAAGTTGTTCTTTTTTCACCCAACGAGTCTTGCGTATTGATTATATTTCTTTCATTACTTTTTGTTTAAAAAAACAACACTTTTTATACAATTCTGGAAGTTTGAGATTCATCGAAACTTAAATTAATTTCACGCTTCACAAATATTTTTTATTTATCTCAAAATGAGTGAAATTAAAATGAAACCCAAGATTTCAATGACTTTCAGGTGAACATCAAAACAACATGCAGCCTTCTGGTTATTGATATTTACAGGGTATTGATTGATTGATTGAACAGTGTGTGTGTTGTGATGATGTAGTTTTACAGGTTTTGACTCTCGGGAGTTTTTCAGAGATTATTCAGGAAATTAAACTTTAATGTCTTCCACGTTTGACAATTGAAAACGTCCTCCAACCTTTTTTCACGTGGACACAGAAACATCTGGGAATAATTATTATAAACAAAAGGAAGAACTATTATTATATATATATATAATAATAATCCTCGTTGAAAAAAACTCCCCGAATGATCAATAAACAATCACAACATCGCCTACATACTAAAGAACATGGCGTCTCCGGGCTCCTGCACGCCGTCGGTCGGGACGTCTTGTGGATTTTTCCAGATTGTCGTGAAATTGCGTTCATGGTCCCTTCAGGATAAATCTCAGTAACTTTGGTTGATCCTCTGACGTTTCATCTAGCGCCACCATCAGGTTGAATGTGTCCAACGCTTTGGTTTATGGCCAAAATACCTGCAGAACATAATCGGCCTCAGCTGCACTTTGTGGTTAGCGTGCTGCTAATGCTAGCATGCTAACACGCTAAACTAAGGTGGTGAGCTTAGGTAATAATATTTCACCTGCTAAACATCACATACACAAACGTGTATTTATTTTAAAACAAATGTAATTTCTATTTTCTAACTAGTAAAACCAAAGAAAAGATGAATTTTTAGCTTTTATTGATAAGCAGAAATGCCTGTGTCTCCTTTCTGTCACACTTTATGTTGATGTTTGGTTCTCTTTGCGTGTTAATTAGCACGACCACGTGATCATTTATTAAAATCCTCCTGATCTCCTCCTGGATTCTTTGTTTTAAGAATATAACAATATAAGCACCGTCCTTTTACACCAATTAAATCTTTCGTTTTAACGTCTTCCACCAAGTTCGGTAAATATCGGGTGTTTGTGTTTTGCAGGATTTTTCAAACCATTTTTCTGTTTGCTAAATACATTTTTCTGCAGCAGCTCGATCAATTCAAATGGTCTCAACTCAGCAGATATGAAACTGACTCGCTTGAATGTATTTTGGGGGCCTGAAGGCCTCCCATCAGCGCATCTGCATGATTTCCCGTCACTGTGATGATTAGATTAGATGATTAGAGATCCTGGTCCTCAGCGCAACAGGGACGACGCTACTTGATCTGTTATTGGGGTGTTACTGTGATACCGGTGCGGCCTGATGGGGGCGCTACAGTATCAATCTCCTCCCGTGTGGTGAACGACGAAGGCCAAAACATTTTGAACAACCTGATTATGACGCGTGTAGGAACCCCGTTCAACCATCTTCTCTAAATCCTCTACGAGCTGGAACATCAGTGATGATACGAAACACAATAACTGATCGGTGTCAAAGTGCAGAGTGATGCTGTACAGTGGAGAGGGGGATTATGGGTAAGGGTGCAGCTCTCCGGCGGCGGTGGTGGTGGTGGTGGTGGTCAGGCGCTGTTCGTCGCTGTTGGTGTGCACAGTGAAGCTGCTGTGGCGGCTGCTCCAGTCGTAACAGTCGGAGGAAAGACTGCCGAGAAACAGAGCAACAGTTCAGTTTGTGTCTCTGCTGGAGGGTCGGAGGAGAATTATTATATATATATATATATATTATATTATTATATAATATACAAGGCATTATGAAAGTGCTTCTCTTAGTCAGTAAGAGGTTATAAACAAAGCTTAATGTTGGAAGGAGTGAAATTAATTATTCAAAACAAAATCACCAAAACTACTTCACACAAAACAGATCGAAACCACTCTGCACTAAATATAACGCTACAAGCAGCGGCCGGTTAGCTTAGCTTAGCTCAGTGACTGCAAACACACAACATGTGGTCCCTTAATCTCTTTTTAATATAAAAATATTGATTATATGAGTTCAGAAACACAGCATACAGCAGGCAAATGGCGACGTTAATACCTTGCTGATGCATTCTGGGGAGGAATGCTCCACGCCAGGTCGTCGTCGCTGTCGTATCGACGAGGGTTGTCAAAGAAATATCCTCTGGAGGAGAGAACGTGGTTTGGTATCCCAGCAGTGCTCTGTGGAGAACAGGAGTCGTCGTCATCAACAGAAACTAAACTAAGACGGATTTCAGCGGCTGTTAGTGACCTGCAGCTTAAATAATTTACACTTTTACTGTATTTAAGGGACATGCAACCGTATTTAAAGTGGTAAAAAGGCTAATTAGCTGAATTCCGATGTATTAGAAAGAACCTACAGCCATGCTAGCAGCTCTTGGTGCTGCACTTAAACAAAGCTGTGCTTTAAGCTAAATGATAATTAGCATGCTAACATGATGTTTAGCAGATATATACCTTGTTTATTATCTTAGTTTAGCATGTAAGCATGCTAACATGATGTTGAGCAGATATATACCATGTTTATTAACTTAGTTTAGCATCTTCGCATGCTAACATGATGTTTAGCAGATATATACCATGTTTATTAACTTAGTTTAGCATGTTAGCATGCTAACATGATGTTTAGCAGATATATACCATGTTCATTATCTTAGTTTAGCATGTTAGCATGCTAACATTTCAGCTGAGGCCGATGGGAATGTCATTAGTTCTGCAGGTATTTAGACATAAACCAAAATTCAAATGATGATGGCGCTAGAGGAAAAGTGGAAAAGTCAGTCGATCAACAAAGTCATTAGGGTTCATCGTCTGGGGAACATGAATGTCTGAACCAAGTTTGATATTTTTTTGCTTAAAACAACATTGACAACTAATACTGCAGAGGTCAGAGGTCACCTGACCCTGCCAGGAGGACTGACCCTTTCCTGGGGTGGCCGTCGGACCCTGAAGAAGAAGATGACCAGCGAGGTGGGCAGCAGCTCCCAGACGAACAGAATCACCCCGAACACGATGTAACCAGCGTCTCCCAGAGACGACCGCAAGTCCGCCTGGAGTCACACAGACAGGTCAAGGGTCAAAGGTCACTCTTGACTTCTGTTTTGCTGACTTCCTGTGACAAGTTTTCAAGCAAACACCTCACCTGGTCCGAGACGTTGTACCAGTCATAGTCGAAGGAGTTGATGGTCTCGATGTCGGTGAGGGCGAGCACCACCAGGTTGTAACAGGCCCGTGATGAGTACAGCAGCACCACCATGATGCCAATCAGAGTCACCTGACACACCGATGTCCCCTGCAAACACAGGTATTAGTCATTATTAGTCATTAAAATTGGTATTTAAAGACCTCAAAAGGTCTAAACAAGGTGTTCAGGAACCTGTGACTTTACCTTTGACTCCAGGTAGATGTTGGCCAGCGACATCTTGGCAACCTTGTAGAGGCAGACGGACAGCGAGACGGCGCAGAGGACGAACAGGCTGTCGTTGATGGTGACCCTCACCAGGACGATGGTCTTGACGTCAGCGGCGGTCATTTTGACCAGCAGGGCACAGACCAGGTTAACCACCAGGAAGAGAAGGCTGACACCCAAGAAGACCAGGTAGAGAGGAAGTCTGGATGAAGGAGACAGGGACAGAGAGCTGGTCTGGATCTCTGAAGGACGTTTCTCCACAACAAAGTACCATCTATAACCTAAAACTGAAGGCACTTCTCAAAAGGAGTCTCATTGAGGAAACAAAAGAGGTTGACCGAGTTATTCATTTAGAATGAGTTGGTTGAAGTTACCTGTACTTGAGCAGCGCAGGTGTGTACTTGGACTTCGCCTTAAAGTAAACCTGTGAGGGGAAACAAAGACTGATTAGATCGGGTGTCGTGCCTCTCAACTCCAATTTCACTTGGAGAAACAATCGACCAATCACAGCTCTGATAGGTAGGATCAACAATGAGGACACCTTTCCACAAGGCTAGCTAGCCACTTAGCTACATCCATGAAAAAAAGCTGCAGATAAATGGCTACAAGCACAGATAAGATCAACAACTATAGAGAATCTTGTCAATTCTTCAAATTTGATCTTCTCATGAACTGACTGCTTCCCCCGTCGATTAACCCTTTGAGTTTTATGACCTTAATAACCTTTCCTCTAGTCCTCAGCACAAACTTTTACATGTTTAGCTCCTCTACTGGTTTGGCACTAATGCCATATTACAAGCCTGAACATGTGGACTGAACCACTCACGCTTGTTGTGATCGCATCGTGAATCAGAAGCACAAAGTTGTTCGCGACTACATAAAATGACTGAAAAACGAAATGGAGATCGTCAAGAACGTCTTCCCAAGTCTCCGATATTACTTCGATATTTATGCAAAGACAAAAAGTCAAAAAGTGTGACAGCTAAAGAAGCACAGAGCACTTGCATGTTTGAGCACCATCAGCATTCACGCCAATTACTTCCAATTTAAGGTCCAATATCATTTGGACACAAGTCGGTAGGTCCAAATTATATGAAGCAACAATGATTTGGCTGAGAAATGTGTGGTTCAACAGGTTTGGAGACACAACAACAGAGTCCAGGATGTGAACTGTCCATGATCGTGGACGGTCGCTCCTCTCTGACTGAAGGTGTCCTCGTTAAGCTGTTTGGTCTCAGCTGTCAGGAAGCTGCTGCTGGTAAAAAGCCTTGTTTCTGTTCTGAAAAGAACCTTTATGTTCTGGTCTATTTCAGAATCCGCCAGCTGCTGTGGATGAATGGGTGAAGAGGAGAGGCAGCTGCTGCACTGATCATCACCCCAAAAAAAACTGTACGACTTCTCACGTTTGTTGCCATTTAACCCCAAAGCAAATACCCTCAAATTGGGGGATTGAACTCAGGGCTTGTAGTTCAGGTGGTAGAGTGTGTCAGACATTTCTTGTAGGGTTGGTGGTTTGATTGCCCAACTCTTCATGTCCACAAGTGTCAGTGTCAGTGAGCAAGACGTTGATCTGCAACGACCTCTGTTTAAAGCCACTGGTCATTCGTCATCTTTAAAGTCAATCACGAGTGTCCATGCACTCGAGAACCACGTGGGTGTGTCGGTCAACTGGAAGCAAACGTTTTACAACAAAACCACCAGCAGCGACCAAAACAAAGAACTTCTTGAAGCACTAAGAACATTAGTTACCAACAAGTTAATCTCAAGTTCTCATCATATAATCCATGACTGATGTTTGAAACAGTTTGCAGTTGCTAAACGAGTCTTATGTTGGTGAAAGACTCTACGAAATCTAAAGCTCCTTGCTATGAACCCGACGTGTCCTGAGAAAATATTGGGGTTCAGGTCGGGTATGAGCTGTTTAACACTTGTATTCTCTCTCTGACTATGCCAATCATCTGCAAGTGTATATGCCCAGTGAAGAGAAACAAAGAGACGTACAATTTGTTGCATTATGCCCACGAGCTAACGATCAGTAATGGATGATAATTAAGCAAATAATAAAATAAAATAAAATAAACACCATACCATGAAGGCTGGTCTCTTATCGGTATGTTCTTCTTTCAGAATTAGCCGCCGTGTAACAACACACCAAAACCTTTTCTGTGGCTTTTAAGCTCATTTATTACCTGAACCCCAAGATTTTTCTTTAAATTTGTTGCTACTTGAGTTGCTATTTTGATTTCATTTAGACTTTGCAGCGACCTGTACAGTTTATCCCAGCTCACCACGTGTTTGTAGTCTAGTTTCTGTTGCTGTTTTTCATGGATTTAGCTACGTAGGTACATAGATACTGAAGCTATGTAGATACCGAAGCTACGGTACATAGATACCGAAGCTACGTAGATACCGAAGCTACGTAGAGACTGAAGCTACGTAGATACCGAAGCTACGTAGATACTAAAGCTACATAGGTTCCGAAGCTACGTAGATACTTAAGCTACATAGGTTCCAAAGCTACGTAGATACCGAAGCTATGTAGACATTAAAGCTACATAGATACTGAAGCTACATGGATATAGAAGCTACGTAGATACGGAAGCTACATAGATACTAAACATAGATACCGAATTTACGTAAATACCGAAGCTACGTAAATACCGAAGCTACGTAGATACCGAAGCTACATGGACAGTGAAGCTACAGAGATACTAAAGCTACATAGATGCTGACGCTACATGGATACCGAAGCTACGTAGAGGCTGAAGCTACGTAGATACTAAAGCTACATAGGTTCCAAAGCTACGTAGATACCGAAGCCATGTAGATACTAAAGCTACATAAATACTGAAGCTACATGGATATCGAAGCTACGTAGATACGGAAGCTACATAGATACCAAACTACCGAATCCTGACATACTGGTGCTGTTTTAGAAGCATTTTCAGTGTCGGCCCGACTTATTTTGTATCTTTGGAGACTTTAAGATCTGGACTAGAATCATGATTAAGTTTGGGGTTCGTATTGAACTTGAGTTCATATTGATTGACGAACTGATAAGATCCAGAAGGCTTTAAGAGGTTAAGGAGAACCTTAACACCTGTTTTACTGCCCTCTCTGGTAGAAAGTTGCAGGTCTGTCGCATCACTGGTGGGGGTGGTCAGATGTGCACCTGTAACCACACCCACCAGTGACATCACAGCGTACTGCCACACCCTGGAGTGCACTTCTACATCACTGCAGCAAGGACAGAAGTTAAAGAACATAGTGAGCTAGACTTTATGCTACCAGTGTCACCAGTGTCTCCTACAGGATCACCACCAGAACCAGTACCAGCACCAGAACCAGTACCAGCACCAGTAGCTGTAACAACATCATCACCAGCACCAGTAGCATTAGCAGTACCAGCACCAGTACCAGTAGCAGCACCCGCACCACATAGCACCAGCAGGAGTACCAGCACCAGTACCAATACCAGTACCTGCACCAGTACCAGCACCAGTACCCGCACCTGCACCAGCACCAGCACCAGTAGCAGCACCAACAGCAGTACCAGCACCAGTAGCAGCACCAGCAGCAGTACCAGCACCAGTAGCAGCACCAGCAGCAGTACCAGCACCGGTACCAGTAGCAGTGTCCCCCTCACCTGCGCGCAGTAGAGGTTCATGAGGCTGAGCGTGAAGAACTGCAGGCAGACGGGGAAGCAGTACAGCAGCCAGAAGGCGAAGGGTCCGAGTGCGTTGGCGGTCACGCAGTCTCTGAAGTAGAAGGAGAAGAGGAGGGCGCGCAGGGCGGCCCACAGCAGACACAGGAACAGGAAGGCCGTCTGGTAGCTGAAGCGCTTGTGTCGGTACCGCAGCACCAGCCAGAGCTGGGCGTAGACGAAGGCGAAGAGCAGCGAGTAGAAGATGGTGTAGGCGATGGTCAGACCCAGCTTCACGTAGGGAGGGATGGCCGGCGTGATGGTGGGAGGGGGAGGGAGGTGTGAGCCGTTACCGGCATGCTGCTGCTGCTGCTGCTGCGCCGGGTGCTCCTCCATCGCCTCCCCATTCATCCCCGGGAGAGGGAGGGAGAGGGGGTTACAGACGGAGCAGCAGCCCCTGATCTCCGGGCGAAGAGGAAGAAACAACGTGTCTCCGCTCGTTAAGACGATCCTTCACATCCATCGACTCTCCTCCAGACACACCGTCTGACTCAGAGGAGGAGGAGGAGGAGGAGGAGGAGAGACACCGCCCCTCTTTTTGCCGGTGCCTGCTGGAGAGCTATTGGTGGCTGTCGGTCACGTGATCACTCTCCCCGGCAGGCGATTGGCTGAGCGGGAGGAGGGACGCTCTGCAGAGAGGAGAGGAAGGTGGAGAGATGGATCTGGAAGGAGAGAGAGGTAAACTGGGATCTGTGGTCCAGCCCACCACACACACACACACACACACACACACAGAGACACACACACACACACACGCACACACACACACACACACACACACACACACACACACACACAGCTTCGACTGATACTGGTCTTTATCGGACCGATACTGGTGGATATCAGCTGTTACTGACACATTTAGTTTTGACAGAAGCGTATCTTTCCGATTTTTCCTCTTTTCTTTTTATGAATGAATGAACTAATTAACAGCCATCAATTAATTAATTCATAAATAAACAGAAATGGAACAAAAATTAATAATGAAACAAATTCCTCGTATGTGAATACCTACTTGGCAATGAACCGGATTCTGATTCTGATTCTGAAAGAAATGAACTAATAAACAAACAGATGAATAAATCAACAAACGAGTGAATGAATGAAACATTTATTAGGAATTTTAGGACAATTTGTTTTAATTCACAATTTATTAAGAATTTATAGACAATTTAATGTTATTTCACAAACTTATTTCACTGCAAATCTGAAACCTAACATGAAAATTAAAACAGATTTTGCCTCTAAAATCTTGTCTGAATTTGCAGAACTGTAGTTAAGATCCCCTGAAGCTAAGTGTCAAGCTAACACGCTTTAGCTGGCGTGCTAGCTCACGGCGTGAAAACAAACTCAGTCCCACGCTCGATCTTCTCCTACAGCCGACCGCTGACGTCCTGCGCGGCTTTGAGAAAAGCTTTTAAAGACTGTTTGTACATTAAATGGATCTTCTGATCGCAAATTAACTAAATTTAGTGCGAAACGTCGCATATCAGCTTCATTTATTATCATGATTTTGCGTCTTTAAATTTGTCCTTTTATTTATTTATTGGTGTTTTCTACAGAAAGCGTCGGGACGCCTGCACACAGCCAGTGTGATACCGAGCAGTTCTGCAGTAAATATAGATTCAGCCTCAGTCAGACTGCTGAATGAATGAATGAATGAATGGCTGGTATCGACCCTGATATCAGTATAACCCTGTTGTAGCAGCCTCCTCCTCCTCCTCCTGTTATATCACAGGCAGGTTGTTGGATAATAAGAGCAGCAGCTCATCTCCACACGCTGACGACAAAGACACACACTCCATTTTCTATTTCTGCCTTCACGCTGCGAAGTGACGTCGGTTTGAACCAAATCTTTTCAACAATGTCGAGTTTTGTCCTCAGCCTGAAAACCAATCATTTAAAACATCTTTGACGTCGCGTTTAGACTTTATTTTGTTTATTTTTATTTTTTGTTATAGCAGCACCTCTGCCCTTCTGTTATCTTACACAGCACGCACATGTTTTATATAACATCCTGCAGATATTAATGTTAAATTCTTCCCTTATTTAGGAGATTATACAATTATACAATCATATTATGTTTAGTTCATTTCACAGTAAGTGTGGTTGATATGTATACTCAGATTATAATAATGTATCAAATATTACAAGATTATTGATGCATTAACGTGTTGATCACTTAAATGCTGCAGCCTGATTTATTTAATTGATATATAGAAGTCTTATATTAATACACGTCAGAGCTGATTTGTTGAATATAGTTTATTAATCTGAATCTGCAGAGTGACTAACGTTATCAGATAAATCAGAGTAAAGAGGGCAGCTGTACCTGAGTGAATGTAAAGAGGAGGTGAGGAAAGGAAAGGAGGACAGAGGACGGACAGTAAAGGACGCAGTTACAGATTGTGTCCACCAGGTGGCGACGGCGTCCTTTTAAATTACTTTTTATTTTTTATTAATCCTCAAAAACATGCAGAGGTTCAGCAGGAGGATGTGAAAAGATCATCATTGTGTGTGGAAAGAAAAAAATAAAGTGTTTAAACACAATAAAGCAATAAAAGTCGCTGAAAGAAATCATTCAAAGAATATCAGGAAGAAATCTGTGAGTTAAACCAGAAACATTTGTCCTGTAACTCAAAGGTTTATATATATATAAATATAAAGTCACAGCACATCGCTTAACCCCAAAATGTGTGTACACTCGCATGTTTTCTGCTTTTTCACTCATTTCTCTTCAGTTTTTTTGCTCAAATTGTTTTAAATATTCTATTAAATGTTATAGTCACACGGTTTGTGTGTCAGCCGGGTGTTATTGTCACGTGGAAACGGAATTATTTGTTCACACCAGAATCAGGTTTATTTTCAAGGATTTCACACGACAGGAATCAGATTTTGGTATTTTGGCTGCAAAACAATAAAAAAAATATAAAACAAGTGCAGAAGCATAAATATCACAAAGAAAATTAACAACAGGACATGGAAGTGATTATAAAACAAGAATAATGTTGCATAAAGTAAAAATATAAACGACAAGAACACTTCTGGTTGGACTTTTTACCAAAATAAAAGCTTCCTTCTTAACGCTATCTACACAACGTCGCAACTCAGAAACTTAAAAACAAAACATGAAACAATAAAACAAAAATAGACACCGTAGAAATGTCTAGTTAATTACTAGTTACTAGTTAATTAGTTAATTGTCAAAAATCCACCTTTAAAAGGTCACGCTGTCTTGAGGAAACCGTATGTAAGAGCACTACCGGCACCCGTAGCTGCTACTTTAACACGAGACTATTACATTAATATAATAACAATAATAATATTAACACATCGGTCTGAAGAAAAGGAGGAATTTGAACTATTTTGTTTCGCTTTAATACCTTTATTGTGAAATTAATAAAGAAAACCGGAAGTCCTGCGGTCCCCCGCGGCTGTTCCCACCAGTCACCCCTCCCTCCCGCCTCTGCTTCCCCTCAGTCCGCCGCTGTATCGCTGCTAGTGTCGCCCGCTGTCCTCACCTCTTCCCCGGCTTTCTTTCACTGGAGAGCACCGCTGGTCTTCGGAGAAGATGCGTGCCGGGTCCCGGAGCTGGTTGTGGGTCTGCTGGTGCCTGCTGCTGGGGCGGAGTGCGGTTCCGTGCCGGGCTCTGGAGCTGGACGAGCTGTTTGGGTTCGGAGAAGAAGCCGGAGACCAGCAGCTGCAGCCCGGCTCGGACTCCACCGCCGAGCTGCCTCTCAACGGATCCCTGTTCCTCTTCGACCAAACTTTCGACAAAGTTTACGTGAGTTCAGCATCTGATGGATTCAAGATTTAAGATTTAATCACGAAGTTCATTCATCAAAGTTGGAAAAAAAGACCGAGAATCACTAAAATCAGTCAAACTCGAACCAGGTTTCGGCTCTAAAAATCTCATTAACGCCAGAAATAAGCTAAAATGACTGCCGGCTCACGGCTTCAGCACGTTTAACACGAAAAAAGACAAAAATAAATCACAATTTAAAATGAATATAAAAATAAAATCAAAAGGAACTTAAAATGTGTAAAATTCCAATGCGATTCGCAACGAGGATTTGTGAAGCCCCGCTGATCAATTATTCCTTTTCCTCAGTTGATCAGTTTTAACATGAAACACTCGTCTCGCAGTTTCACGTATTTTTGCCCAAAAAACAACAAATAGGAAAAATAAATCTTCATCACGTGCAGAAGTTTTTATTTTTTGCATAATTAACACGAAGAGTTCCTGCAGCTCCGCTTTTAAATCAGCCGGAATCTGAGTGGAGTTTGGTTTTAAGTTCTGTTACTTTAAACACTTTGGTGATTCTGGTCTTTATTTCCTGTTTAATTATGGATCCACGTTGCCTGATTGATCCTGATTGATCCTGTGTGTGGAGTGATACGATCTTCACTTTTCTTTGTTGACACCTGATCAGGTGTCTGATTGGTAAGTTAAATGGACCTGATGAGGTTTGTGCTTGTTTACACAATAAGAGCGCGGGTTTGTGACTCTGATCGATTGATTATTGGCTTTGTGGTGACACGTTGGAGGCATTCAGATCCTTAGAATACCTGCTGGTTCTTATCTCCATTAAATCCACTGATTGATTGATCTGTAAAGACTCTGTGGATGTTTTCATTGCTGAAAAAAAAAGGTGGTGGAGCTGGAGGTGG
>JAVQJL010036482.1:0-29327 GCA_036024295.1 Nannoperca obscura
TCACATACAAGAAATATTTATTTTACAGAACTAACAATTTAGTTAAAAAAGACCAAACCTCGTCTCTTTAATGCAAAACAGCAAACACTTACTCCTAAAGTAATTAGTCACATGAGATGCTGTCCTTTCATTACACCTGCGCAATTATACAAAGACAACAGAATCCAGTCGGCTACTGTTTTTCACCTTTGCCTCTCAGTCTGGAGTGAAACCCTGCACCACACACACACACACACACACACACACACTGAGGAGTGTATTATACAGTGTGGCTGGTCTCCAGGGTGCAGAGATGTCTGAGGACATTATCAGTCACCGCTGAACCTGAGAGTAACGCTGCCAACAGCATTTCTGTTTCTGTTCCACATCCAGAAGTTTCCTTTCCAGAGACTCTGTGGAGACTTTCCATCTTGTTAGACAAATGTATATATATATATATATATATATATATATATATGTATATATATAACATGTCATGTTTCACAACATGATTTGCGATCCCTTTGTGGTCTTTTGTTTGCATGTCGTGGACGCTTGAGTTATTCTTTTAGTCACACGTGGGTGCCAACGGCTTCTCCTTTTTTTACAAATGAAATGATCCTGATAAATTAGCCCCTGATGAATGCACCGCCTCTCTGAGAATCCTGCCCCATTAGGTGAGGTGATGTGCCTGATGAATAGGGTGTGCTCCTCATCTCGTTGTCGAGAACAAATTGTGCCTGGTAATCAATGAAAATTTAATTGAGTGACAGAGAACTGGAGCCCTAACAGGCACATTATGCCATTCTTTGATGTATATTCAAAGCCTGTTTTTATTCCTACCCAATTACTCAGTATAATGAAGACTTTAGATGCAGTGGGTGACGTGGGTGATGTTGAGTTTTAGAAGCTTAAACCAGGTGGAAGGAACTGTATACAATGATCCTTCATCTTTGGAGACAAGCTAGCAATCACAGGACCAAGAGTTGCCATGACAACCAGCAACAATAATATTATTTGCATTGTTACAGATGAGCAGTGCCGGCAAATAATAGACATTTAATTTAGAAAATCTGAGTGAGGCGCTGCACTGAATAAAGCTGTGTGTCCATCTGTTAAAATTAATTTGGGACTATTAAAAATTAAAATGAATTAGAGGGTAAAAAAAATGTGTTGTTGAAGAATTGAAGACTTGAAATTAAATCTTTAAATCAAAAAAATACTGGCAGCGTTGTAGAATGGCAAAGATATCATAAGGGACTATTTCCCCTCTCTGTGTAATGATTTGTTTTGAAGCATGTAAATGAGAACTAGCCTGTTGCTAGAGGCTTTAGCTTAAATGATTGGCTGTAAATTATGATTCCCTGATGAGAGGCAGCAGCGAGGAGGGAATGAGAGTTTAGAGTATGGTGCACCTGTGTTCTGCTGACGTTTATAAGCCTCCCCTGCTTCTTAGTTTTGCCTAATAAGTCTTTTTAAAGGCTCTTATCGCCTTTCATTGTTGTGTAATTTTCATATTTTCTTTCACATGATAATTACAGAAATTGGGTTATGAGCCCCGGGTGGCGGCAAAGTCTTTGATACTCTTTTCATATGTTGTAACAATCCTTACACAAATTAAGAAACTGAGCTAATTTTAGAGCGAATTACTGTTTCCTTAGGAAAAACCTGATAGCCTGTAATTTCCCAGATGTCTCCTCTGTGTTTCCCCCCGTCTCTCCATGAAATAAGTGCAAATAGTTGCAGCCCAACGTGTTCAGTATTAATGCTTCAGCTTCAGGCAGCTGTGGCAGGAGTCTGGGGTTCTTCATTTGTCAATCAAACCTCTTTGAACCATTGTTTTTTTCACCTCTCAAAGCAGTGAGGCTGCACTTTTCCTCTGCCAGTGGCGATGACTGTAATCCATATAAACAGAGCAAGTGGCCCTAGTGGCTTCATCCCCTGCGTGCCAGGACAAGCCGTGGAGACGTCCTGTCTCATGATAACTTTGTCACTGTTGCGGGGAGCGGGAGAGGCGAGGGGAGGAGAAGGGAGGATGAGCTTGTCATGTGGGCCTCTCCACTCTCTCACACGGCGGCGGGTATGCTGGCCTTGTCGCCTCCAGCTCCTGCCTCTGCTGTTGACGAGCACCGCTGTCACTCCGGTCGTCCGCATGTCTCGATAAGCTGCTCTGTGCTGCTGACAGCCCCTGACAGGACTGCAGCTCAGCCTCTGTGCTCACCTGAAAACACTGTCCTGCTCTTTCTCTACTGAATGGTTAATTGTTAAGTGTATATATCTCGTTTATTTTCAGGCCTGGACAAAGTAAATACTTGGAGTAGAGTTACCTTTTAAATAACAAAATCTTCCTCTTAATATTTAACAGTTCAGTTCTTTGGATATAAAACTCACCCTTGCCAAATGTAAGCAGATGTTGCTGTGTAAGCGACATTACTGAGTCCGTTGAATAATGGTTGAACAGATACATAGTCTAAATAACTCAACATCTTAATTTAGGTCTAATGGATAAATTATTGAAACAGCTACACGTGAATACTTAAAATAAACTCAAAATTAATGCAGATGAACAAATAGTGGTTGGTGTTGATGAAGGGGTACTTGAGTTCAGTTGGCTACGGGGACGTCAGACAAAAAAAAATTGAGATGCAAATCTGCAGAGACCAAGGTCATCTTTGAGGTCATCAGTTGGCCAGAGAATCAGCCTCTCTGGTAAAATGGACTGTGAGAAATCAACTACTAATTGGAACAGAGTACTCGTCGTCATCCAAAAATGATATACATTTCCTTGAAACCGAAAATAGGCAACGCTGCTAAGAAGCAAAATGTCTCTTTTCTCAGTTTTTTTTCAGTTGTAATGTCTCTCAATTTGGCGGCACAACTGGGAAAGCTGTAAACAGATTTGGCACCAGACTGACAGATGGCTCAACCGCACGGATCAGTGTGACAATAAAAGCAGAGCCCAAAGAATTAAATCAACCCCCCGAGTAATTACATTCAGACTATTGGTCAACCTTTTCCATTTGCTGATCCCATTGTTATCAGGGAATCTCACAGCTCCTGTGCGCAACAGGTCCGCATGTGGGGGGTATATATTTCAGGCGATAATGTTGCATGCGAAGGTGCCGTATCCTGTGGGACAATAGCCGTGAGAAGATGATGTTAGGAGACAAAAGGTTGATGCTTAACCTGAAAATGTGCCGGAAGAAAGCTCAAATCCATCCTGAAATTCATGAGCTATACAGTGTGAGCACACACACTACCACTCAGAGTGCGTATGAGTCATTCCATGTCGGAAATTTGGTGGTGAGCGCTCGCTAGTATTCTCCACTTGGCCATTTCAGTAAGTGCTCATGCCACTGACAATACAGTCTGTCTATATAGTAAAAAGTTCATCAGCCAGTTTTGTGGAAAATAAATGAATGTAAAGTTCCCCCTTTAAACTTTGACATGTTCTGTGCCATTGAGTTGCTCAGTTAACTCTGGGAATTTCTATTCTCATTTCTAGGCTCTGTCGCTGCTCAGAAGACTCAGTGAAGCACACACAAACCACACTGTTGACTTCTTCTGTTGCGCTATAGGGGCTTTATAATCCAAAGATTCAAAGGACTGCAGGACAAAGAGTGATTTTTTTTTAAAACGAGGACAGATATTTGCAACGTACTCTGTGCTGTCCTGTTTATTTGATCTGGAAAATGTAGAGGGCTAATTAGGTGCAAATGCACTCATTAGCTGAAGCCACTCCGCAGAGACCAATTGCCAATGAATTATTCAAGCTCCCTCTCCCATCCACGACATCAATACTTGGCCATTCCCGCCACCACACTGCTGTGCATTCTCATCTTCAATTGCATTCTGCCACTGCGAGATGAAGAGTCTTTGAAATTATCAGGAGTGCTGCTCAAAGAATACAAATCATTTCTATCTGTCTGCTCCAGGTTTGACTCTCTCTTCCAGCCTCCAGCCTTCTTTTCTCAGACCCCTGCCCTCTGCACTGTAGATTTAATTAGTTCTGCCCCAGTAACCGTGCTCCTTTTTCCTTTTCCCCCTCAGGATATGGCCATGCAGCCCCCAGCACAGATGGAGGGAAGGTGTTCTGCATGCTCTACGCCCTCCTGGGCATCCCTCTCACCTTGGTCATGTTCCAGAGTGTGGGTGAGCGGATCAACACCTTTGTCAGGTACCTGCTCCACCGCCTGAAGAAGTGCCTTGGCATGAGGCGCACTGAGGTGTCCATGGTCAACATGGTGACCATCGGCTTCATATCCTGCATGAGCACGCTGTGCGTAGGAGCGATGGCCTTCTCCCACTTCGAGGGATGGAGCTTCTTTCACGCGTACTACTACTGCTTCATCACGCTCACCACCATTGGCTTCGGGGACTATGTAGCACTGCAGAACGGGCACGCTCTGCAGCACAAGCCGGAGTACGTGGCCTTCAGCTTCATCTACATCCTGACGGGCCTGGCTGTGATTGGAGCCTTCCTCAACTTAGCAGTGCTGCGCTTCATGACCATGAATGCCGAAGACGAGAAGAGGGATGCTGAGCAGAGGGCTCTGCTCGCTCATAACGGTCAGGCAGGTGGACACATCCACTGTTCTGTAGACCCGGCCTCCACCTCGTCCACGCCTTCTGGGTGCGGCGGAGGAAGTGGTGTTGGAGGGAGTGGGGGCGGGGCAGCGAGCCGGGGTCTACGTAATGTTTATGCCGAGGTGCTCCACTTCCAGTCCATGTGTTCCTGCCTTTGGTACAAGAGTCGAGAGAAGCTGCAATACTCCATACCCATGATCATCCCACGTGACCTCTCCACCTCGGACACCTACATGGAGCAGGGAGAGGCTTTTTCCAACCCGCTGCACTCCAACGGCTGCGTGTGCAGCCTGCAGCACCACTCGGGCATCAGCTCGGTTTCCACCGGTCTGCACAGCATCAACACCTACAGGAGACTCAATAAACGCAGAAGCTCCATCTAAACCAGGAGAACTTAATGCTCTTCAAGATCAAGTCCCACTTGTGTGCACCATGTGGTGGGGGAGGGCCCTTCTACTGTGGTAGTAGATTAGTTGTGGACATCAGGAGAACACAACTCCAGTCCTAAAGAGACGCAGTACTCCTGATGTTTGCTTCTTTCTGGCACTGAGGGGCCTGCTGCTGCAGCCTACTGGCTCCAGCAGTGTGTTTAACTTCCATTAGCTAAGCACAAACCATTATATTATAATACTAACATCGTTACTGATGTCACTGAGAAATAACGCTAATGGTTGTTTAAGAAGCATTCCCGACACACACTCTGAAACTGTTGCTGTTAGAAGACGGGGAAACAATCGTGCGGCTCTCTCTGTTCTAATATTAAATACCATTATAGTGAATTCAGTATTTTCTTTGTTCATAAGACAGAATTTCTTGTTCTAATATAAAAAGGGGCAGGGTACATTGTGAGATATGTTTGGGGGTGTATTGACTGTAAATAATGCCCTGCTAAGAAATATTTTATTGAATAATCTTAAATCCACTTTTTTCCAAAAAAGAAAAAGAAATATAAAGTCTTTCCAAAGGGAAGCTTTGGTTGTAAGTATTATACTCACTTCAGTGAAATTAAAAGGTGTATATATATGGACACTTCACTAGTAGGTGTTATCAAGGGAAAGCCTATTTTTTAAGTGAACGTTTTCAAAAAGTATTCTCAGTGTCTTCTCCTGTGTGTCTGTAACTGAAGTTCAGGTTCAAGCCAAACTCTGATCTATTTCATCTTTTCTCCTCCCACGAGAAATCTCACATCAATGGCTTTTAAATGACTGATGATTGATTGTTTTGATCGTGAATGAATTGAGCAGGTTCGGCTTAAATAACTTGCAGGACACTTGTACTGTAACTGCTGTGGGGATCCAGCTTGCGACAGGGTCTCTAACCACTACAGGCCTCCCTGCCGACCCTTTCAGACCTCACTGTTGTATTTTGTACAAATCACTATGAATTTCTTTTTCATAGTCTCTTCCTGTACATCAAACTATTTTATTTACTTGTTGCTTGTCATGTTTTCTTCTAGCACAACTATATTCTAATAGTTTTACTAAAAGCATGTAAGCTCACTTTGTGCATAGTAGAGAGTGCTATCTTATTTACTGCTGCACCTTAGAAGACTGCTGTATATGCTTTAGGACGCTGGAATTCAGTGCACTATTTTATTTAATTTCAATTTTTTAATGAAATCACATTATATATTATGTTATATAAATTATAAGTCCTAAATAATTCTTTCTTGTGTTGTCCGTCTGAGATGTTTGACTTGATACTCTGTGTTATTAATGATTGAGAATAATAGCAGCACAACTCAATAATAAATACCCCCAGAGTTTGCACATGCTCATACCCAAACACACTTAATTCAGCCAACTGAGGTCTTTATGCAGTGCTTCTTCTTGTTTTAGACAATAAATTATTTACTTTTGTAGTTTTACTTTACAATCTCTATCCCATTCATTTCAGTCACATTTTCATTCTCTTTTTTTCTACTTGAAGATTGTTGCAATATGCCTGTTTAACTTTGTTCAGCATCTCTCATGATATGAAAGAGGGACTGCAGTTGGTTCTGTGTGTGGCTATACATTTACAGTATGTTTTTTCTTTAATCATAATAAAATATGATTTAATTTAAAAGACTTTATTCATTTGAGTGTCAACTGTTGCTTCTGTAAAACACAGAATATTGCTTTCTAACTTATAAAACATGCTGTATAAATAAAGCTTAAACAGTTTAGGGAACTCCGTCTCCTTATATGAAATAAAACACAGATCTAACATGTGACCTGGTCTGTTCAGACCCTGTTGCAGCAAATCTCTGGGTTTATATTCGACTTTGTCACTGCTGCTTACATCATGGCTAACTTTACAGTGAGGCCTCAATGCCGTATTACGTAACCAAAGTTAGGATGGTGTGACTCTTAAGTTTACTCACCCCTGTTGTTATATGTATTATGTAACTGTCAATGTCACACCTTTATAGCTGCAATCCATGAACTCTTCCGCTCCACTTCCGAGGAGAAAGTTCCCAGACGATCAGCTGAGATCTCGGTGTCCTTCGTTACCATGGCACCGTTCACCCTGTGTGGCCTGTAGCAGCACTCTGCACATCCCCAGCTACACAGTGTTCCTCTACAGCCCACCGTTATATTTACATCACCTGTCGCTCTGATTTATATGTCAACCACAAACATAAACACACGTAACCATGGAGGAGTAACAGAGCTGTAGGAACCTTCTGTATCTTAAAGAACAAGTGGTAGAGTGCTTGATTAGTTTTGTTCATGTCTTGTGGGATAGGTTTGCTGATTATGTATTGCAGACAGTTAATATTGATGATGGAGTTCCTCAGGGAAGCATTTTTGGCCCTGTTCTACTTTCTGTGTATGGTGCATTCTCCATCATTTCAGCATTATCATGCATCCGATTTTGAAATGTCCCCGTTATGCAGATGACCAACCGTCTGTTCTGTACATTTTTTATCCTAATTTAGTTTATAGGCACAATCTGTGATCCAGATGTGAACAAATGGTAGCCCCACTGATGGTTTCCTTTAATCACTGTTTCTGTAAATGCCTGTTTATATTTTCAGTTATGATAAGATTATTACTTTCATAATAACACAATAAGCCTTAAATTATATACTGTATATTGTCACAGCATGGGTAGTACTAGTTGTTATGTCTAGGGGATGTATTTATCACTTAGCCATGTGGCTGTGCCAGTTACTGAATGCCTTGGTTGCCAACCTTAAAAAAGGTTGCAGGCCTTACCTGAATCCTGATGAGACGGCCGATGAGCTTTGGAACTACTAGTTTATCTTTTAGGTCAAACATGATTGTTTTCAGCACTATTATGTTTCATTTATGAGCCTTCGTAAGCAGGACTGTGTCCAGGAGTTCAAAGAAGTTAATCACATAATTCTAGTAAAGCAGCTGCATCAAAACTGACAAAAGAAATTGGAAGGAACAGTCTTTAAAAAACTCAAAATATGTATCGTAGCTACTCTTCTTAAATTCTCTGAAACAATACTGAGAACATCTTGTCCTCTGTGTACTCAGAGGGAGCTACTGCTCAGATCACACGCATATTTTGCAGTTTATGTAATCTCTAACGCGTTCATACTTTTAGTTCTTTACTATTTAGCCAAGTGTTGCAATGCCATTCACACGCCTCTGAGAATCACTGATGGGCACTTCTTTAGATCTGTGTAATCTGAGCAAGCTGCAGAAAATGACAGGAACAGAAATGCATGGATCTATGGGTTTAAGGACAAAAATGAAGTCTGACAGGCTGCAGTTCTTCATGCTTGGACGGCCAAGCATCACAAAATGAACTGAGGAACAATTCAATGTGCAATGATGCTCATTTTAAACTGTTTCTGCTGTACTTTGTACTTGTAATAACACCAGAAAACGTTAATTACACATTAATGTATATAGCAAAGACATATGGATATATTGCCCGTTTTCTTGAATAAAGATTCTTAGAAGTGACAGATGAGTAGAAAAACAATATGCTTCGGGCCAAGTTGACAAAATGTTTCTCAGTATAATTAGACAGTAGTTACACTATATGGAGCAATCTCTGCTACAGTATGGCTGCTAAAATCTGACTCAAAAAGCCATTTCTATCACCAAGAAACCATCTGGAAAAGGGTCCACTTTACCACGTCTAACATTAATCAGCATGCTTTCAAATCAAAACAATGATTTTGAGAGAAGAAGCAGCACAAGTGAAGGTTAGAAGAGGGCTGGCAGGAGATGAAACAATACATTCTTCGTAAACTGGGGCAATTTTTCCAAACATCTCAGGTATTTGTGCCTGAAAATGTGTGAACTATTTTCTTTTATTCCTTTTTCTTCTGAGGTGAACGACCAACATTTGCAAACACACAATCACCTCCTCCTTCATTTCCTTCATGCTTTTGCTGTCACTCTATTGTCTCCAGAAATTGGCAACTTGTAGAATACACTTTCATTTTTCAGCAGAATAACCATCTGGATGAGTCCTTTTCAGAGGTAGTGGAGCATATTCACAGAAATAAATGAAAGTGGAGAGGATGACGGTGGTTCTGTGGGTGATGGGTTTTCTAATCTTTCCAGAGCCTCTGAATGTCCAGAATTCAGTTCATCACACATCTCACTCCCATTGCATTGCATTAAACAACTCATTTTTCCACAGGAAACTGAAAATACGCCTGTCTGCCAGGACCTTTATCTCACGAGCGGAGAATTTCATTAATGGCCCGCTACACTCTTTGTTGTTAATCACACAGCGAGTCCTTTTATGTGCTGAAAACTATGTCTCCTGAGGAAAGCAACAGTGTTGTGTATTACAAACTGACATGTCAGTGTCAAAATTACAAATTGCACGCTTTCCCCGTCCTGTTTTTTACTCGTGACTCAGTGTGCAGTAGTTTATCTTTTAGGCACCCAGCCACTTTATTTCCTTTCTTGAGGCTGACAGCAAAGCAACACTTAAATATCACACTAATTGTTGCCACCCACAAAAAAAAAATCAACAAGATGTCAGCTATCAAACAGCCCTGCACACGTCAATCCCAATCTGTGAAAGGGGAATTTCTCTTTCTCTGTGTCCCTCTTGTCATTTTATGATTTCTCCTTGGCTCTGAGGTTTTATCTACATCTCTTTTAATGTTATATTCTCTTTATTGTAGTTTTTCTTCCTACCATTCTCCTCTATCTCACATAAACATTGCAGCATTTATGAGAGGTCGCATAAACCAGTTCAAAAGATAAAAAGAGTGGCACACCATCAAAGCAGTCAATGTCTGATGAAAATATCATTGCTGAAATGTTTCATCCATAGGCTTTCCACAGACCCTGAACCAGTTTCTTGTTTACATTTTACATTTCACTTTTTATGTATTTATTGAACTTGAAAATTCATCCTTGACCTTAGAAACAGCAGCTTGACAGAATAAATTCTCTGCACAAAGTCTTCACTGTTATCACATGATAACTAAACCATCTCCATGACAAGTGAGAAACTCCATGCTGCTGAGGAAGGTCACCAGATGTGGTTGAAAGCTTCGGAAACAGCACTTAGATTGGGTTTTAACAATTTGAGAAATACAAGAAGTGACTTTTCTTAAAGACATGAAAAGATTGTCTGTCTGTCTGTTTTAAAATACAGACTCAGACTAGCTGTTTCCCCCATTACCGGTCTTTATGCTAAGCTAAGCTAGCTTGCTGTAGCTTCATATTTACCACACAGATGCGATAGTGGGATCGATCTTCTCATCTAACTCTAGGCAAGGAAGCGATTGGGCATATTTCCCAAAAGTATTAAACTGTTGAAATCTAATTGTTGATGTGATAATGTGTCCTAAATGAAGTCAGGTAATGGACTCTATAGATATCAGGATCTTAATTGAAAGAAGAAACAAACAATACATACAATACATAAAATCAATACATAATACAGGATGTTAGAAGGTTTGTGGATGTTTTTTTTATGATAAGACAAAAATGAGGCAAATCTCTTCCCAGCGGAGATGATTTCTTGCCTATTTGGTGACATTTAAAGACAAAGATTTCAAGAGTGACACTGTTTTCATTTCCTCCCTCTAACACTCAGCTTTTCTCTCTCTATCAGCAGATGACATTTTGAGATACTTGTTGTAATGGCAGGTACAGTAAATAGACAACTTCTTCACTCTTGCTCCTTCTGTTTTATTTAACTCTTAACTAATTGGTAAAATGTGAATCCAATAACAATAGGAAGCCAGATGCGTCCAAATCAATCAGAAACAGGCGCTACAGAGATAATAAGTAGGATTTAACGGTGCACACACAGACACCCACACACACACACAAAACATTTCCAGTGAAGTCAGAACGCATTGACCCCGTTCCATCTTTATTTTACACCTGAATCAACTGGACGTGCTGGTTTGAAGCAGCTGGCTTCCAGGTTTTCAGATCGTCTGTAATGTAATTATTCTATCTGATGTAAAGAGAAAACAGCATCCAGCAACAGGGATGCTGGGGAGGGTCTCATCTTCTGTGAGGGTCTGACATTAGTAGTGTTGCATAACTGGGACCTCCGGCTGCCGCCGACTCTAGTACAGCCCCCCCACCCCTCTACCACAGCTCCCTCCACAGCTCCCACCACCACCCCTTCTCCTCCCCCAGCACCTCTCATCTCCTCTGTAATCATTCTGCTCGCATGGCTTTAGACATGAACCCAGCTTTGTGGCAAAACAAGCTGTTGGCACTTGCCGAGATGTTCTTCTGATCAGTTGATGCCGTCAGCAGAGACAAGAGGAAACACTAGCCAGAGCGTGAAGAATCAGACCGAGAGCCATGTTACTGATTTCACTACAATCACTGATGTGCTGCAGCGAAACTGTAAAGCTGCGTGATCTCTGAACTCCAGTCTGTGACTAACACGGAGCCGCCACCATTAAAAGGAAGAATGTTTTATTTTGAAGGAGTTTGGTACAGAAAATGCTGGATGATTCATTTTGCTTGTGCTGTTACTGTTTTTCACTCTTTTGTTTAAAATTATAAGAAAAATAATTTGACACGTGGACATGTGCAGAACCTTAGAGAAACAGATGACCCGCTGTAACTCCTGTACCACAGCTGCCCCTAATCAATTAATCCTACATGTTAGCCTAAAAAAAAGTATGTCACCAAACAGTCAGTTTACCTTCAAATACAATGGTCCCCAACCTGAGGCGAGTGGACCACCACAAGGGGTGGATAAATCAAGATAAATCAAAGGGGCCACAAGATAGGATAGGAAAACAGAAGCCACAAAATTATATTTATATTTTCATTTTTCTTCTAATTTGTGATATTTTTCTTGTGAATAACTGGATAACTTCACCCTCTAGAAATGATTCAAATAAAAAATGGGAGGGAAAAAAATTCAGTCTAGTTGAACTGGTTGTTACTGACATAACTATTATCTGAACTTATGAATGTATTTCTATGGGTAACTGTGTTTCTGTTTGTAGCAACATCACCCTACAGTGTCAGTGAGGCAGTCCTGGAAAGTCTTGAAAAACCCCCAAATCAAGGCAACTGGAAATGATCTACATTTCTTAAAAGACTAAAAATGTGTACGCACCAGGGAATACCCTTGTGCTACCCTTGGGGTCATATTGACCCAGTGGCCCATTGTCTTCTCCAGAGGGTAGCACAAGGGTTAAAGGAGTGTGTGTGCTGTGTCTCCCCTGCTCTCTTCTCCCCTTGTTCAATAATCTTTTATTTATACTAAACTGTGTTGTTTCTGTGTCTGTAAATGTGGCACCGCCGTCTCGGCCCAGTAAGACATCCTTTGTGTCAACAGACCAAACCTGGTGAGGAAAAGCTGAATAAACAGTGGAAAAATATACGTACAGGTCTTCACGTGGAGTCCCATGTGAGACTTCTGCTGGTTGAAGTAGCTGGTGTTGGATAATGACTGGGTCTGCGTGGAGTCAGAGCTAATACACGACTAATGGGGAGGTTTGCCAGGTTGATGTGATAGCGCAGCACTGCAGAGGGACAATCAAAAGAGCTTCAGACATCAAAGAACATGTGCCTCACGTATTAAGAAAATTGACTCCATCTACTAAAGTAGAGTTCTGTGACAGAAAGTCTTCATTTAAAAACCAAATCAGTATCTCCATTTGGGAATGAGCCTGTGATTCATCAGATATCTTTGCTCTTTTGCTTTAAGTCATTTTGTCGGAGTTGGTGTTCGGTGCAGATAGTGCTGGTTGGCTAATTTCACCAGCGCAGTAACTAAAAAATAACTTCCCATCTTCTATTCACATCTGGTCTTAAAGGTAAACTCTGTTCATTTTAAACCTGGGCCCTTTTATTATTTATACATTTGGGGGCTAAATAACTAATACTTACCAAAAGATTTGGAATTGGTCCACTAGATCACATCCACCAAAGGGCTGCAATGGATGAAACGTAATCCTTTGGGGCAATTGCGCTAGAGAAAAGTACATCCACTACAAGTGCTTGTTTTTGCCACTGTCAGGCTCAGATCTATATTCTAAGTGCCCGGCATCATTATGGAAAGGATCCCGACAGTTTGTTAAAGAGCAAGATCCTTTCGACCTCCTGCAACCACTCAACCTCTCGCAGGATTTCAAAGCGAGACTTTCTGTTTCCGGTTAAACAAAAGTGGTTGTACTCTTTAACAACTCTTGTCTCTGTACGGATCCTTTCCATTGTGTCGTCAGATACTTCGAGCAACAACCTCAGCCTGGTACGCTGCAGCCATTGCAGCCCGTTTGTAGATAACTGCAGACCAATTCCAAACCTTTTGGTAAGTATAGTCATTTAGTCAAAAAATTTAAATTTAAATTTAAAAAAATAGGACCCAGGTATAAAAATACTGGTGTTTCCCTTTAACATATTTAATGTTCTTCTTACCTTTTCTTTCTGAGACTTTTCCCTTCTTTATTGTCACAGTGCATTGAGCTCAAAACTGAAAAGGCAACACCCTCTTTTACAATAGTAGACAGAGCTTCGGGGAGGCTCTGTCATATGTCAACCTTGGAACCTCAGCTCTGCTTTGACAGCAGAGTGACAAAGTTAATTGTGTCTCTGTTTCATTCTTTTTATTTTTGATTTTTTTTTACATCCTTACCCCATGTCTCATTATTATATTTGCACATACAAATGTTAGAAGTAAAGAATAGATTCGGGTAAGGAAACCGACAAATTGTGCATCTTGAGGACACGTTAACACCAAAATTGTGACAGGTACTCACATATTGAGAGAACAAGAAAACTTGTGGCAGATTTCAAACCTTCACAGTAAATTACTTGGATGCATATAGTTCTGCTTTTTACTCCTCGCCTAAGGTGTGGGTAAATAATTGAAATAGGTATCGCGCCACAGCCTTCATGGCACAAATTCAATTGTACCCTTTTATCTGGGCTGAGAGCCTTGAAAATGTTTCTGACATCAGCATGGATTAACGTCAAATCTGCAGTGCTGGCCCTGTGTCACTTGTGATTAGGTGTCCTCCAAGGAGATCTGCAGGAAAATTTGCCAGGCCCTCCGTACCCAGCACACCCTGGACACGTCGCAAAGCTCCTCAATGGTTAGATAATCAGCCCAGATATGAGCCGAAGTGATTGTTGTGAAATCCATACACAAAGTTTGAGTAATATCAACACCAAGGAAGGTGACATGGATTCTGGACAGCCAAATGTAGAGGGATTAATGATGTTAACAATACTAAAAATCATCCTGTAATGGTACTCAAAATCATGATTATCATACCCAACAACATTTCTTAAATAACCAGAACAAAACCACTTTAACCGTACAGTGTGTTGATATAATGAAGGCTCCATTAAGGTCTCTCAAGATCTCTAGCAAAGATTCAAAGTTTCAGTCAGTGGCAACAGTGGCGAGATCTCAAAATAGCCCTGATGAAGGTTCTTATAATGAAGCATCTCACTTTGATCGAGCACTTTTTGGCAAACATGTTGAATTAAAATTCCATAATAATGCTCAACCCTCAAAAAAAAAAGATTTAAAAAAAACATTGTAGTGAAAAGTAGGACTGAACCTCATGTTTCACTTTTTGACAGTTCTGAGTTGGTATAACTAATAAATAACTAAAAGACAAAAAAGCAGTTCAAATATGTTCCAGATTTAAACATTTCACACGTTAACAGGACTTTAATTTTCACTTTGTGAAACAGGGGTTGAGCTGTGCCTTAAAAAGCTGTCCTTTGTTTGCTTCTCTGGTGTTGTAGTCAGTGAAAAAGTTGCAATGCAGGGAGGACTCGCACACAGAGAACAAAGAAGAACAAAAAAGAGGGTCTGACTCGATCTTCTCTCGTCTCTGAGCAGCTGTATATCAGTCACTCTGCAGGTGCACCTATTCAGTGACCTGTGGCTTAATGAAACGCACACAAAACCAATTGCCAGCAGGTCAAGTTGTTACAACATTATAAAGACATTAGATTAATAGTTCCGTAGCACTGACACATTCTCACACACATACTGATATAAATACGTACAAATGTTATCCTGTACATTGGGAATGGGATCCACTGGTATAGAGTTCACGAGTTTATGATTTCACGAGAACAAACATCAGTTTATTCGGACAACATTTAAAATTTGGCTATATTTCCACAGTATTCAGAGTACACAATGTCTGTATATTATGAATGCAATGTGGCATTCCTCCAGAAACATTTATATACAACAACTTACAAAATTAAATACATTTGTAAAGAATAGAGTGCTGTGGTAATTAGGGAGCTACGGACAAAACTTCAGCTGAAACGATTCTTTTTCCACTTGAGTGTCAGTGACCAGATGAGAACTGAGTGAAAAACGGGCTGAGGGGTTGTATGGCTCTATTATTGGGGGGTGGGAGACTTATAAATACCACACTTATTAAAATGAACATTGATTGGGCTCATTGCGAAAGAAAAAAAAGAACATACCAGGTAAGTGCGACCCCCAGGTGGTCATCAGAAGGTGGATTTTCTTTGCCTGTCTCAAGAATACTTTACATTTCAATCATCCTCAACTGAAATCTCTCAAAGGGACGTGCTACTTAATAATTTCTCCAAAGCCACAGGGGTCTGATGGCCTCTTCAGGCCACCACTGGAGAGCAATTGCGTAACCAGTGACAGCCCGCAGCGGCTGACGCATAATCAAGACAACTGTCCTGGTGTGTTGCTGATACAGTAGATGATAGTTGGAGAGAAGATGAGTGGACAGGGAAGACAGTGGGTCACAGGTCAGGCGTTTCTGCATCAGACATTTTGTCATAATTTAAAATGCACGACCTATTAAAGCGTTTTATTAACATTCTGCAAAGCCAACAGTAAAGTTGATGTATGAGATAAAAGGTTGTGTCTCCAGATTTTGTCACAGGGGCTGATTGTAATGCCCTACCTGCAATGGTTTTCATTAGATTTTGGTATTTTTGTTTTATTCAACACACTAGTTTCTGTTGTTTGTTGTTATAAATTAAAGAAGCTGGTCCATAAAACACCAATAAAATGGTGAAGTTCCTGCTGAGGTAGATTTACAGTCCAGCAAGTGACGGCGATCTCACAACTGTTGCTGTTGTCAAATATGGACTTGGGCTCTGACCTTACGTGTGCTGCTGCGAGCCACCCACTGTCACCTCTCCTCCCTTGTTAAACCCCATATTTGACTCCGCCTTTAAGTTTGACGAGCCGGTAAAAGCAGGAGTAAAAGTTTTTTCCAGCCAGTCAAGTCATTCCTCTCATTCAAAAGTGTTCAGAAGGTCATCCATGCCTTCATGTCATCCCGTCTTATTAATACATTTGACTTGACTTGATGGAACAATGGCAAATAATATCTCAATCATTTCAAGTTCTTCACAAAATGTGAGTTTTCTATATATAGTCTGGCTACAGATTTGCAACCCTAAATTTACCTTTATCCCTGAACTGTTTGTCTCAATCTATCTTTTCTCTTACACCTAATGGAAAGAATGGGATTTAATAGCTCCGCCCGGAAGTCTTGCTTTGTGTCTGCAGAGTTCATGGCAGCTGTTGTTTATTCTATTCCAGTATTAAAAGCTCATGCAATAAATTTCAGTCCAGTAAAACGATATATATAAACAATGGCAGTAATGGTGAGCCACTTTTTCAACAGGGAAGGTCATATTGCAGTCACAAGATGACTGTAAGTGCCTGAAAGTGATGATACAACTGCAACTACAACTACTACACTCAACCAGGGGTAACTTATACAGTAGTCAGGGGGTACGTGGAAAGCTTAACACAAGCTCGGCTAAAGAACAGAATTATGGTTTGATTAAAAAAATATATTCACATGTTTGTGTTCAGGAGGAGAATAACCCGCCAAACAGGATTACAAATGGGAGTGATATCTGATCTGTAGTATATTTACAATAACCAGAAGCGAACCATCAACTTGAGTCAGTTGTAATATCAGCACACGTTGCAATTGAGAGTGCGTGAAAGCTCCAGAGACGTTGAAATAGTTAGCTAACTAAAACATAAATAAAGTTATCTGGAGATAGTTATAAACAGTTAAAAAAGTTGGAATAGTAAATTAACAGTTGGCATTGTTAGTTGTTTTTATATGTAGGCTTCCAATGTTACAAATATAAAAAATGAGCCTCTGTGCTCCTCTTGTGCAGCAGTCAAACAGCAGGAATGTTCTGCTAACTTACATTTTTTTACTTTATTTAACAAAGTTTGGTCTGATTTGCAGCTCAGGGAGAACATTTATTCTTTAATATAGTAAAAATTAAATATCTCCGAGACTGCATTGGCTGTTTTTCCATTACTATCATTTGATTTCTTAATGTACATCATCGGTATCATTGCTGCTGTCCAATCAGACAAAATGATCTCTAGATCAATACACGATTCAACCATTACTTTAACAATAGGGTCAATAAAACCTGTTTGTCTTATTGTTCTTGATTACATCTTGTTGTTCCTTCAGATATTAAAGTGAATTGCTCGTATTAATAATATTGCAAACCACTGATCCTAACGGTTTATTAACTTATTTGATCTTAGTCAATATGCCCCCTGCTCTCCAGGCACATTCCGGTAATTTACTGAACAGCAAATGCAGGACAATGTTCAGTGGTCAACAGTGCCAGAGGGGTGAGATGAATAATGACATTACATAAGCACGTCGGAATCGCGACGTGTCAAGTTATTGTATTGTAGGAATGTAAACCTGAAGGTGATTTATTGCCGGTGTGCGGTGGCAATGTTCAACATCAGCACAAATACAAGCACGCAGCATTGTTTCTCTACTCTCTAATGGAAAGAGACTTGTCTTTCAGCCAAATGTAATTCTTTCCAATGTTCTTTAGTGTCTATTAGTTCCCATTACAACTCATAACACTTAACAGAAACCTTTAACCCAGCTCGACCATGAAGCTATGAGGTCATCATCAACTACAAACCTGCATTAAATCTACATGATACCATCATTTCAGTCTTTTTGAAATTAAATTGAGTAGGTTTTGTTGGGTTTGGAGACCAATAGAACGGAGTACAGTAGAATTAAATGGAGAACAACCACAAAAATAAATCAAACTTGAATAAATACATTTTAG
This sequence comes from Nannoperca obscura, assembly GCA_036024295.1. Classification (NCBI taxonomy): domain Eukaryota; kingdom Metazoa; phylum Chordata; class Actinopteri; order Centrarchiformes; family Percichthyidae; genus Nannoperca; species Nannoperca obscura. The sequence continues at coordinate 18,087 of JAVQJL010036482.1, forward strand.
TGGAAAAAGTAGAAGTATTGCTGTGGAAGTGTTCGTGTTTAGGTGACCAAAAAAGAATAGACCTTAAGGTAAATATAAAGCAGAGAACAATTACATTGATTAAAGAGGCCACAAAAGTCTCCACACAAGTCTGGCAAGATGTTCAGTGACACGGCAACAGAGATGATTAGGTTGTGTTTATATTCATTGTTACTCACCAAAACTCTTTGTGTGTTTCCTTGAAGTCTAACAAAGGTGTTGAGTGAATTTCCTTCCTCGTAAAACATTTGCTAAACCGATCTTTTTTTTTTAAGCATTTTTAATCCTTCATTGTTAACATTCTTGTTTACTAGCTTGCAGTATTCTTTTTTGCCTTTGTTGGCGCAGTGCAGCTTATCTTGCCTCGTCAGCGCAACCTGTTGATCAGTGGAATAGTGTGACAGGATTGGTAGGACTGTGCACCGTGTCACCGGCGAAAAAACAGCCTCATAGCACCACCAGAGGTCTAAAACAGCACAGGGAGCCTTTAACTCTTATCTAACCAGACACAGACATTTAACAGACAATTGTGTGAGCGGATTTTGAAGGTCTTGTTAATTATTGATGTTTTTAAAAGCCAATCAGACTTGTGCTTCCCCAGTGGGCCACCACAGCGTCCTTTACACACTCGGTGCAATCAGTTTTGGGATGTAGCACTAAAATCAAATGGTGGTATTTAACAGCTTGTTACTGACTAAAACAATGATTTCGGGACTGTGTGAGCAACAATGAACCTTCAAAGCAACTGGTTAGAAATACATTTTACAAGAATGTATGTGCTTGGGCGGTAGTCTACTTGCTTCCATGTTAATACAAAACGATTGAACTATGTCTATGAAGATTCTCAGTTATCCAGGTCATTAGCAGTGCAGCTGGAAACACTTCATTGCAACCCCCTCCTATTTAGCATTAATAAGAATTGTATAAGCACTTAATAAATGGTATACAAGACACTATGGTGGAGTTGTAAGCAAATACTAATTTGACGGACATTTGAAGTGTTTAGTAATGTATTTATCAACTATAAGTCTCTTAGTTAAATTAGTTCATGTGTAATTAGATGTCATTATAAACAAGAACAGCTTGAAATTGTGTATATGTGAAATGTTTACATGCAAAATGGTTTTCCACATGTGATAAACATGTGTCATATATAGCTGCTGGTAGATACGTGAATAAACACTCCTTGTATCTGCTTACAACAACATTGTAGTGTCTCATGAACCATGTATTAAGGGTTTATTAACCATTTTAAACGCTAAATAGAGGTTAAAATAAAATGTTGACGGCAAACCCTTGACTCAGCACTACAAAACACAATAAAAATGTTTTTAAAATAAGTGGGATTTTGGTTGCATTGATCATATTTTGAAAGCTATCTAAAGCATTTTTGGATTGTGAAAATAATAATTCAGTGATATAGAGTACATAGCTTTCTTTGCCATATAACACAACATATTGTAGACTTCAAATAGGTCACAAGTAATTAAAGGTAATCAGATTATGGCAGAGATTTAAAACCTCCCAGTGAATTACATTTGTCAGCAGGTGATCTTTGATCTGAACATCCCTCGTTTGCTCTGCACAGTGCAGATGTGCCATGTTATATAACCAGTGATGTTTGTGTAAAGTACGCACAGGTGAGCATTGCTGAGTAGTGATCATGAATAATTCTGCAGTCAGTTCAGTTTGGACCGTTGAGCCGCAGACCAGAAAGATGGACATGCAGCTTTTTTTAACGGGCTGTGAGCCACCTCAGACTGCTCAGCTGACGCTGCCACGTGACACTTGACACTTCAGTGGCCTCAGATGAGCTGAGAGTACATAAAGTGCTCCCTCGTCACCTTTCCCTCCTGCTGGGCCAACCTCATGCCACTGGAGGTTGGCTGTCAATCAAATGTTTCCATGACAGCTCATAATCTCATTAAATTCTCCTAAAATTATTATAAATTTGATATCATCATTTTGCATCCCTTATAGTATAAATATAAACATCTGCTTTTTGTTTTCAGTGTAAGTTTCACACCCTGTGCTGCTGCAGCACTTTAACCAAGCTAAATCCCAGAAATCTTCCTCTTCAGTACATTCTGAGTCTGTGAGGAAATTCACACAGGAAATCTACTGTAGTCACAAGACAGTCGCTGTCTTTCGGATTCATGACAGCACTTGAACAGAGTAATGATTAAATGTTAAGTGGTGGGAGCCAAGAGGTTTTACTGCTGTCTGCAGTGAGAGGTGAGAAGAGACACTTCACAAAAGAGTCACTGATGACTCCTTGATCTCATCAGCAGTCTGGGAAATCACCAAGAATCCAGTTTTGCACCCTTTAACACCAGAGGAGTGAAACGAGGAGAACAGCTCATAATAAGCCTTATTTCTTCAGCAAAGAAGAATCTGCGTGTGATATCTTAATTTCCCCCCAGTTTAGCGTATTCAGTGACACAGAGGATCATTTTAATATCTTTTTTTTCAGGTTTTTGTGGCAGCATTTATCTCCTGTAGCACATATGGATTAACCTGTTAATACATCCCAAAATTAACTTGTTTTCCCCCTCTTTTCATTTGTAGATTTTCAAAAGCCTAAAATTGCCCTCATACGCGCTAAGGGACAGGGATCCTCATGGAAAGTGGAGTGAATGTTCTAATTTTAAGCAATGTGAGGCCACAGAGGGGAAAATTTACTGAGGTCCCACTTTCAAATCCTAGATGGTCTATCTGGTCTTTGACTCCCTCTGCTGGTTATCCACGATGCACATCATGCTGCCTTTAAAGTCCCCTTGTAAACTCTTGAGTATTAAAGTAATAAGTGTTTTTATTGCAACAACACTGACATAACTTCTGCCAGTACAAAGAGGCTGCAGACGTGAAGGACCACCACTATTGCGGTTATACATTCATGTATTAGATTTGATATATTATATTCTTAAAGCAACAGTTTTAGACTTAAATATAGTTATATTTTAGGTGGATTTCATGTGGTTATGGTCCGGGTAAGGATCTGGTAGGGTTGTAGTCCTGATCTAAGACCATCATACTATTAAATATGATTTTTGTCTGCATAATAAATTAATTTACTGCATATAACACAACTGGTGCAGTGGCTTTTCTGGAGCTTTTGATCATGATCGCAATGATGGTGTAATCATATTAAATCAACTGTATTAATAAGAAAAAACATTAGTATTATGTATTTGTGTTAATATATAATATTTGAAGAACTTGGTGGTATCGTATCAAGGTACCTTTTAGATGCCTGCGTTTGCTGAATTTAAATTTCTGTATGTAGAATTTGGCCATCAAAAAGTAGATTAATATTACTTTCATCTTCCTTCTTGAGTTTCCCCGGTACCCTCCGTTGGCTTGGTCCGTTGCGTCATTTCCGACAGGACGTGAAGGCAGCGTGCGTATGACGCAGCGGTCAGCTGACTCTGAGCTGTCATGTGGCGTTTACAAGCAGAGGAGATCCAGCGGAGGGAGTTACAATAACGACCAGGGTCTCTGAGTAACAAACAGGGTGGTGGTCGTTTGTTTTTGTCCCGTTCACACATCCAGCATGGCCTGGACCAAATACCAGCTGTTCCTTGCGGGACTTATGCTCATAACTGGCTCTATCAACACATTATCGGCAAAGTGAGTAGATTTAATTATGTAATTATGGTGTCATGTGTTTATGGTTAAAGTGAATTTTACTGCAGGAGCTAAAACAGAGTGGGACCAGTGTTTTAACACACGTTTGTGAACTGCCGTTAGCTGTAGTGCTTATTGGCAAAATATATAGCTAGATAATGTTTACGTTTTTGTTTTTAGAGTATTAGCATGTAATGCACTCGTAGTTGTAACTACTGTATGTACAAGCAGCCAACATTAACGGCCAAATAACAAGCTAATGGCTTGCTAGCTTCTCAGCTTTACGAGCGGCGAATATAATCGAGCTGTAAATGTGATGAGAAGCTACATTTTGCTTCATGTCAGGAAAATAATTTGTGTATCAGGACAGACATTTCAATGTTAATGACAAACCTGATTAGATTGCTGCAAGGAAGCAGCTGCTGATGGGATAGAAAGACCATTCAAACAAGTTTATCTTAAGTAAATTGTTACATTGACCACGGTTATCTAGCTGTATAACACAATTATCACGATCTGTCTGTGTTTACTGAATGTGCTTCGACGGGACATGACTCAGACATTCATGTTCTGTCATTATATGTTTTATAGCTGCAACTAACCATCATTTTCACTATCATTTGGTTTTGAAAGCATCAGAAAATAGTGAACAATGCCAATTTCCTAGTCCACATGGGGCGTCTTCAGATTGGGTGTTTTCTCCAACCAGTAGTCCAAAATCCAAATATATTCAATTAACAATGTTATAAAACAGAGAAAACCAGGAAACCCTCACATCTGATAAGATTGTGTTTCATTTTCACTTCATAAATGACGTCAATACTAAACATTATAAAACATCCTGATGTCGATTGACAAATTCATTAATCGACTGATTATTTCAGTCCGGAAATTACTGCAACTATACATACAACTTTCAATATCAATTAACTTTTTTGTTAATTTTTCCAATAATGGATGAATTATTTGGTAACAGTGGAAAATTGCCTTCTACATCTTCACATTTCTTGTTGTGCTCGAATAAAAAATCCAAAGATTAAAATTACACAAATATAAAACTGTAAAAATCCTCCCATTTGAGAAGCTGGATCCAGAGAACATTTTGTATTTTCTCTTGATAGATGATTTAAATAATCTATGACTCATTGTTTAAATGTATTCAAACCCTCTCTCTCCTTTTTTTTGTCACGATAGGAAAAAGTTTCAGATATTCAGCTTTTTTTACTTCCCCAAAAAATCAGTGATGTCGGCTCCCTGCTGCCTGACACACGCTTCTCTGTCCTCTTTGTGGCTTGATGTCAGCTAAACAAAACTCAAAACTGCTTTGTGTGGTGCTAATGTGTCAGACAAAACAAGCTGTGTCACGTTAGAGCAGAAGAAGAGGGTGCAGCAACTAACAGGTACGGTTTCACTACTGTCACCTTAAACCGGCCTCGGCACGGCGCCGCCTCACTGAGCTCAGATCAGTTACAGCTTAGGTTGATAGTTTTGGTGCAAGTTTCCCATTTGCTTTCATTCAAACATGACAAGACATTAAATGCAAAACACAGTGAGCACAAACAAACAGGATAGTCACAGCAGAAATGGATCAGTCAGCAGGCCCAGTCTAGCTTCTGTCTTGTATTGATGAGCTCAGAAGTTGTTGCATTTAAAGGAAGTGCTGTCTCATCACCTTTAGGGACAATATTTCCTTGTCTTGCATTTTGAAACAGACAGGATGCTCACATGGTGGTCACGCTGCCTCTGACTCTCCGACTATAAAAGTAAATGGGGTTATGAGTTAACTACTCATTAACTTCACGAGGGACAAACTAGTTCATCAAATCATGTCGCCTGACTGTACAGTATTTTTTTTTCCCCACATGAAGCCGACTGTGAAACAAATGCACGTTCATGAGTCGGTTCCTCTTTAAATGCAGGCAAAATGTGAAAGAAGTTTGGTGCACAGCAAAACTCAGACCTAGGCCCACATATTCTTTATTTATTTTAATGCTGAAATAAGTGGAAGAGCTGCGTGTAGAGCTGAGTTTATCATTATCAGTTAAGTCGTTTACTTGTTACAGAAAATATGATTTCCCACAGCCCTCTGTGATGGATTCAAATCGCTTGTTTTGTCCGATCCAAACATATTCATCACATTTTAGAAGCTGGAAGCGTTTGGCAATTTAAACAAAGAAAATACAATTTATCAATTATTATTATTGTTATCAGTAATTGCAGATGAATCGTTTTACTTCTTGCTGTGTGCGGAACCTTTTTCCCATTTTGGGATTGTCTGTGTGTATCTAGTTGTGTAAAATATCCATAATTGAGTCGTAATAAGCAACGTCTTCTTGTCCGACAGATGGGCTGACTTGTTCTCGGCGAAGGGTTGCCGTGACGACCCTGAACATGCCTTCTCTCACCCATTTGTACAGGTAAAGTCATAAAAAATGAAATCCACTCAATAATTGTTTTCTCAACTGCTGCTTCCAGAGTCGTGAAGTAAGTTATAATGTGTTTCTCCGTCTCCGTGTCCAGGCGGTGGGTATGTTTCTGGGCGAGTTGAGCTGCCTCGCCGTCTTCTACATCCTACTCTGCCATGACAGACGTAGCCCAGAGCCCACGATGAACCCGGGCCAGCGCTTCAACCCCCTCCTCTTCTTCCCACCAGCCATGTGCGACATGTTGGCCACCTCCATCATGTATGTTGGTGAGTGACCTCTACCCTCTCTCCGCTAAATGTTCAGGAAACACACAAGCTTGTTTAAAGATCTCATATGACCCGGTGGTGTGGCCAAACAGGCACAGACACAGATTATCTGCTTCTGTTAAAAAGAATCCTGTCGTCAGCAAACGAGATAATTTAGTCAAAGATAATGTTGTTTTTCTGGTCGTTTTGCAGCCGCTGCGTTTCAGTTTCATTGGAGCCATGTGGACTGTTTGCTTATCTGCTGCTGTGTTTTTCCGTCTCCCAGCTCTCAACATGACCAGCGCCTCCAGCTTCCAGATGCTGCGCGGAGCCGTCATCATCTTCACCGGCCTGCTGTCGGTGGCGTTCCTGGGGCGACGCCTGGCGCCCAGCCAGTGGTTCGGCATCCTCATCACCATCTTGGGCCTGGTGATAGTGGGCCTCGCCGACTTCTTCAGCGGGCACAAAGACGACTCGCACAAACTCAGTGACATCATCACAGGTGAGATGCGTTTTTAGATATTATGTGCTTTTATTTTCTGCGGTAATCGACTCTGTATTCAAATCCACGATGTCGCAGGACAAAAGTAAGTTTTTTTTAATGATGCAGTAGAGGAGGAAACTTAAATTGAACCCCGACTTCAATACATTATGAACCTACAGCACGCTGAAAATGCTGTACGATATTTTTCCCTTCCTGAAAGCAGTAGATGAAACACCGCTGCTCTCTTCCGTCCTGCAGGAGACCTTCTGATCATCATGGCTCAGATCATTGTTTCAGTGCAGATGGTCCTGGAGGAAAAGTTTGTCTACAAGCACGACGTCCATCCTCTTCGGGCTGTTGGTACTGAAGGTACAGCAGTTACATAACATTCTCTGGTGCTGGCAAAGACCCTTGTGATGGATTTGTTCGCCCTCAACCCACAGACACAGAAGTACACAAGTAGCCAAATTCCTGAACTGTTGAAATGTTAGAAGTAAATAATGAGGGATGCAAAGGTCAAACGTCGAAAAACAACAGCAACAACAGATGGACTGGTTTTATCATTGTTTTCCAACAGATACAGATAAAAAACATCCATACTAGAGTATTGTAGAGTTTCCAATATCCTTTAACATCATTTTTCTTACAATTCAAATGATTCCATCTTCACTAATCAATATTTTACATTAACAATGGATTGAATGAGTATGTTTAATGTAAAAAGGATGACTCATAGCGATGGACCCACAGAGGATCGTCATTTGGCTCTGCAGCTTTTTATCATTTAGCCCATTTTTGTTTTACTGATGTTTTAGTTTAGCAGCTTCACTGCTTCACTCAGGCAGCTGTTCTTAGAGAAAAAGCTAAAAAAAAATTAAAAACAAAAGTGACTGTACGCTACCTGCTCGGCACCAAACAGCAGGCAGACAGGAAGTTAGTAACTAGCTGGTGAACATAGGGAGCCAAAGGGAGGATGTTGTCGGCCAGAAACACAAAATGCAACTGCTAATTTAGTTCTTGACAACTTCACATGTTAATTGGTTCAGTCACTTAATCGGTGCAGCTTTTGAATAATCTTTTCAATTATGTTTGGCCACAGGGTATCTACGATTAGTCTTACTTTGTTAGATTCTTTTATGACCTGTTTTTAATTCATGTCTGCCATTTGTATTATGTTATTGCTCCTAATTATAGGTCAATTATCAGGCGCCCAACAAGGGTCCACAAGATAAATCTCAGGGTTTGTAAGATTAATAACAAGAGAAGAATATATTTCTGCTTGCCAGAAACGGTCACAAGCTGAAGAGGTTGGGAACCACGGTGCTGCAGGTCACATTAAATGATGTTCTCTGTGTCCAGGGTTCTTTGGGTTCTTCGTCCTGTCGCTGCTCCTCATCCCGATGTATTTCATCCATGTCGGCGACTTCAGCGACAACCCTCGGCACGTCCTGGAGGACACGCTGGACGCCTTCTGTCAGATCGGGCACCAGCCTCTCATCCTGTTGGCTCTGCTGGGCAACACCGTCAGCATCGCCTTTTTCAACTTCGCCGGGATCAGCGTCACCAAAGAGATCAGCGCCACCACCCGCATGGTGCTGGACAGCCTGCGCACGCTGGTCATCTGGGCGGTGAGCCTGGCGCTGGGCTGGGAGCGCTTTCAGGGCCTGCAGGTGCTGGGCTTTCTGGTCCTGCTGGCGGGCACGGCACTCTACAACGGACTGCACCGCCCCCTGCTGGCAAGGATACCGTGCTGCGCCGCCATGGCGATCACAGAGGAGGACCACAGCCCCGCGGAAAGAGAGAGACTGCTGGGTGACGGCAAGGTGCAGGCCAGCGACGAGAGCTAAAACTTGTTAACAGGCGACACGCTGAGCGCAGGCGGCTGTCACAGACACTGCACCTTTCATGTATGCTGCCAGTGATAGTCTCTTTAAATATTTGTTTTGTTTACAACTCAGATTGGAACTGACCTCACGCAGTGTCGTAATGGGTGTGGGAGCGTGCGAGCTCTCTCGTAGAGGAATAATTCGACATTTTGGCACCAAATAAGTCAAAGGTGGTATCAACCGTCTCATCTAACTCTGGTTCCCAAAGTGTTCAACTATTCCTTCAAAGAAGCAGAGAGTGGCCCGTCTGAAGGAGCTTTTATATTACAATACGGATTTAAGGGATTCATTTATTATAATTATCATTACTGTCCTTCAAAAACATAATAATAATTTATAGCTGGTGTCAATGTTTGCATCTGACTCTGTGACATAGTTTATTTTTTTTTTAAGGAACTTGAACTGACTTCACTGAAATCACTGAAGCACAGGTTTAAGAAAACGCCAACATCCTTTTTGAAGTTTTATGCAGATTTGTTTCTTAAATAGGTGGATGGTTGTCTCAATGTTTCTAAAAGGATTTTATTATCTGCTCAAATGGTCTCGTGTGCTAATTTTATGTTCGGTGATCTGCTTTACAAATGGAGTTTTAGTTGATAAATGTTGCTGACTGCAGTATGATTTTGCCAAATGTAGATATATTGTGCACTGAATGCCAACTCGCTGCCTCGAAAAAGAAGGCACGGCAGGGAAAGGCTTTACAGTGGCTCATCATTTCCTCTGTAATCATTTTCTTAATCTCAGTTTAGTTGCATACAGAATCTAACATGTGCACGTAGTTCAGGGTGTTGGCCGTAACATACACTAAGAAAAAAGGGAACTTAAATCAATCGTTGAATCACAATTGCTGAGCGGTGTAATGGCATTTTTAAAACCACAGTCGATGGATGTGATCTGATGTAATGTAATGACAAAGAAAGACTTTTGTTTTTAAAATACACTTTTGAAACAACCCACAAAGTGTTGACACACGTTTGTGCTGCATGATCAAATGAGTAACAATACTGAGGTTTAGAGCTCAAACAATTTGTCGATTTAATAGATGAGTTGATCGACAGAAAGATCAATTTATTATCAAAGTTTTTAGCCCAATCAAATGAGACAAATATTCTCTTTTTCCAGCTTCGCAAACATGAAGGTATTCTGCTTTTCTCTAAGTTAATTCATTGTAAACTCAATATCTTTGGGTTTAGGACTGTTGGTTGCACAAAACAAGATATTTGAAGACATAAACTTGGACTGAACCTGTGATGGTCATTTCTTTTGTCATTGATAAATGATAATGAAAACAATCTGAAGTTGTTTTTAGGCTTCTTAATACAGTTTGGATGCATCTCGTACTGCACAAAAAAGGAAAAGAATGACAATAATATATGCTGCTAATGAAGACTGTAAAATGCTTACGTTAAATAGACATAACCTTTAACTTGAAACAGGGTCCGATAACGTGAAACGTCAGACAAAAGTAATGAAATCATGACAAGAAGTTCAGCAGTAAAATAAATAGCTCAGTTAAGTGAACACCCAGTAAAAAGGTCCAGTCCCACCAGTCCCAACACCAGCAGCTGACACCTGCCTCCACTTCCTGAGTCGACCCAACATCCTCCCTGAAGACCGGCCTCGTGCTTTACTGCAGGTCAAAGGTTAAACCGAGGAGTCCCCCGAGATCCACACACGACCCCCGTCCAGCTCCGGGAGCCGGATGAAGGGAAACGTGTTAATTGACCAAATACACGTTGATTTATGTCAATTACCCACACGAACACACTGATTAAGACCTTAACGTCATTGCAGATGAACTTAAATCAGCAACAGGTGATTTTTGAAACAAATCAGTTGATATTATTCGATAGGCTTGTGTAAAGAGTGACACATGTATACAAAGTTCAAATAGGTTGAACAAAAACTTAGTGTGTGTGTGTATTTAATTCATTATGGTTGGCTGTAAAGAAGAGAACCATATGTGGGTCCTTTGTAATTTGATTTAATTTTGCAGTATTTCATTTGATTGTGTTTTTTTTTGTTACTCGGTTACTGCTTTATGTTTCAGTCAAAAATCAAACATGCACGCACACACACACACACACACACACCCCTCCCCAGCTTCCAGTGTGTCACAGTAAAACACGGCTTGGCCGCTAGATGGCGGCATTTTGATAGGAAATGAAACGCATCATTATTGTGTGTGGCGACTGGTTTTGGTTATGGGCTGCTACCTCGTCAGTGCACTGAGGAAAAAGGACATTATGTTGTCTACATTAATATTAAGGTCATAAAGCACAAGGACTCCGTTGTAAATATACACATATATTTGAAACTTCAAATATGTTTAGACAACAGCTTGCACAGTGAGGTTGCTTATATAAAGTACTTTATAGGCTACCAATTCTTTTTTTCTTTTATGGACAGTTGGAATCTAAAAGTTGAGCCAATTTTACTTTCATTTTTAAGCTTTTTCTTTGTGGGGGGGGGGGGGGGGGAGGGCAAAGGTTGGCCCAAATATAAACGCCCAGTGACAGAACATAAAAAAAATAAAATAATAAATTCAACAAGGT
>JAVQJL010036486.1:0-16831 GCA_036024295.1 Nannoperca obscura
ACAAAATAAAAATAAAGTCCCGGTGATTTATAGTGTCAGGAAGCTAAACAAGACAAAAGAATGTAAGCAAGCAGAGAGCAAGCAGAGAGCAAGCAGCAAAGCGTCTGCACTGTAAGGCTACTCCACCACCCCACCACCACCTCTCTGACTAGGGGGTTAAGATATTTGCTCATCACTCCCCAATATCTCATGTAAACATATCTGTGGGGAGTGATGAGGTCAGAGCCTAGACCTAGCCTATCCCCACAGTGTTCATTGCTTCTGCTTTCTCCCACTGTGCGTCATCCCTTGGCATCCCTTGAGACACACTGTGAACCAAGTTGGAACTTGTATGTGTGAAATGTCATTTTGAACCAGTCAAGTTAATTTTATTTATAAAGCCCCAAATGTATTTGAAAATCTGAGGTGTTTAGATGTTAATAATGTAGTGTTACGATACTGCTTGAATTAATTAATTATAATAATGGAACTAATTTTCAGTCACAAAATAATTAATTTTTCACATTTGCAAGTTGGTTTATGACTTTAAATTTGTGTTGTGTTGTAAGTATGAATATTGAAATGTGTTCATGGTCCTCAAAGCAAGAATGAGAGTGACTTTTATGATCTCCTGACTTTTTGTGCCAACAGCAGGTCAGAGTTTTCACTTATCTTGTAAAATATCAACCTTGGCACTGATTTTTGTGCCCAGAGAATGAATCCTTATGACTTTAGTAATCCTTGACTTTTTCTCAAGTGTCACTATTTGGTTCACATTTGTGGTTTGACGTGAAATCGATACACCGATCGAACGTGTTGCCCACAGGATGAATTGTATTAACTTTTAACTTTTTATATAGCGCCTATTTTTTAAGACCTTCACGACGAACGACATTTCATCAGCCTCTGTGTACTTTGTGTTAAGCGCTACATTAGCATGCTATCACACTAAACTAAGATGGTGAACATGGAATACAATATACCTGCTAAATATTAGCATGTCAGCTTTGTCATTGTGAGCATCATGCTGAAATTAGCATTTAGCTTAAATGCTTAGGTGTTCCTAAGTATAGCTTAACATGGCTATTGACTCTTAGTCTTGTTTAGTGCTAGATGATAACACTGTGACAACAAACAAAGAGAATATTTAAAAGATAATAATTCAGCATTTTGCCAGATTAATCTTCCATTGACTATGGAGCAGATTCTGCCAGCATAAATGTACAATATGTTCTAGTTCCCCTTCATGTTGTCTATTTGACATTACGTAGACACAACACAATGTCATCATGAAAAACACAATGTAGAAAACCCATGCTGTGTAGCTTAAATTACTAATTTGTTTAGTCAGTTGAACACAGTCACATCCTAGCTTGAAATACAAGTGTTCAGCAATGTACATTTGATAACATTGGCATCAATGAATGATTGGGACCAGGGCATGTAGAGTGACCAGCACTGCATACTTATTGGCAAGGCAGGTAAACCACAGATGTTCTTTATGTTAATGTACCATCCAGTGTTTCAAAGGTTGGACCAAACTGGATTACACCTAACATTTGAAAAACTTTTTTAGATTATTTCAATTATTATCTTTTTTTATTCTTTCATCCCATGTGTTATTCTTATTAGGTCCCCAGAATGTGACACTAGTCAGGGGCTACTTCCCCTAGCCAATAAAACAAAATCCATTACACATGCACACACCAAACACAATATCTAATCATGCAATATATCATGCATTATTAAGCCGGTGTTTGAATAAAACATAAGGGTTAGTGTTTCCCAAATTATTCTCACAGGAAAAGGGGAAAAAGCTGAGAACATATTTGTATGGTGCTGTCCTGCAGCTTGAATTAATAGGACTTAGGATTTAATGTTTTTCAGTGGTCATATGCTACATACACATTACATATTAGATTCAACTGTTTGTTCCTACTCCAAAAAGGTGAAAAATTCTGCACAAACTTATGCAAAAGTCACTTTTTAACATTGGTAAGTCTTTGTAACTGTGACACAGGAGATTTGGAAACATTTGATATAAAGACCCTGTGTAAAATATTGTGTTGGAAATTGCTCTTTCCATTAACCATAGAGTAAGATAAAGGCAGTAGGAAAACAGCAGAGGACAGAGACTAATATTACCTCTAGGAAATATAGTTGTTTCACAGTTTAACAGAGATTTACCGTCCAATAATTTTGCTCCCCAGAGACAGGACCATCTTTGAGTAAGACTAGACTGGTACTAGATAGAGCTCTCATCAATAAGTCATTGAAGATCAGCTTAGTGTGTGTTGGTGGGATACTGATGGCTAATCAAAGGGAGTTAAAGTATTGGCTGTTTAAGGCATTAAGGAAAACAAATGATGTGTGAAGGACACTGTGATGAACATCACAGATGTGAGAGACAAATACATGTATCTGCATTTAACCTGGTAAAACCTAAAAAAACCAAACCCAAGCGTGAATTATAGAAATGGCAAAAGAATGTGAAATACTGAAAGAAATAGTGCATGAAAAGATTCTTTATGAATGACACATTAATGGTCTGTCTTTTCTAATGAAATGTGAATGACGTGGTTGTTATGTTTGTGGGTGTGTGTGTGGTCAACGCTACAACATGAATTAACATTAACAATGGTATCGCTCAGTTAGAGCCAGAACTGTGTTGTATTTTAACCTTGGTCAAAAGATGTTAGCATTGATGCTAGGGGAACCATTGTTAAGTCTCATTGCCAGTCTATTTAGTCATTGCTGTGCTGGAAATACAGACAGGCCCAGCTTGAATAAAGACCCATCCTCTCTGGTAAGCACCAAATCGCTGCTCTGTAGACAGAGTTGAATTTCAATATGGGAAAAACATTTCACAGTTGACACAGGCAAATTGAAAGCATAGGTTGTAGTGCATATGCAACACTGTCCCCAGCTGGGGAAACCAAATGATTCCCCTGCTCCCCGGCTCGGAAGTGGAGAAGAAGCCTCATAAATGAATGATGCAATGTGCCCTCTGGCGGCCATGTTGGAGGTCCCCTGCCTTGGCAACAACAGCTGAGAACAGCTGATCCCATTTGTATGGACAAGCTTATGACTTGGCTGCCTCAACAATATGGAATAGACATGGTTAATTTCTGTGATGTTTCTAGTTGGGGACTGATGATTTAATTACATCTGTAATATTGTCCGCCTGCTGCATCCCAATGGTAAGATGGCTCCAGACTAACTTTCTAAAACGCATTTATAAAGAACTTTGATGCCTTAAGCAATAATTACTCTTGTTATGATGGTTGCATGATGATGTTGTTTTTAATCACTATATGAATACATTCATGCATCATTTCAATGTAATATAATTAGGGTAATTAAGAAAAATAGTACTTAAGGGCATGTATTATCTTATGGAGGTATTCATTAGGAATGTTTTTTGTTAGTCATTTGCTACTCAGTGAAAATTCTGAAATAGCATGAATTCTTTGATGGATTATAGTTTTCTTATCTATTTCCTTAACCTCTCTGTTTTGATTTGAATTAAATAGTCTTGAAACACCTTTGCTGTTATAACTACAGCACTTGGTTCCCAACACTCTCCTTCTGTTGGGCCAGAGTGCACTAGTTATTATTTTGAGTATAATTATGTCTGCCTAAGATGTTGTGTTTTTATCTTAATCATTTGTCTGATAGCTCACAGGATATCTCAGAACTATTTAGAAAATTTCAATAAAATGTTAAATGCTAAAATTAACATTTTTAGTGGAAAGAAGTGACTTCAAGTGACCTATTTGGATATATGTGTTGGACCACAGAATTTAGGTAACAGCTGAGTTTCTGTGTATAGCAATTGAGGATTTATGAGAAAAAACATAAGGCTTTAGGAATGGAAGGTGTGCTACCAGTTACAAAAGGTGGCAAGCAAGATATATTTGCTCCAGAATCAGCACCATGGACAGCGCTCTGCATAGTGCTTTTTGTTCTCTGGTAGATGCTGCAGGATATTTCACCTTGGTCTTTCACTCCATTCCACAGTTAAATGAGGAGATGAAGATGGCAATAGTCAGGTTTCTATCCAAATGTGGTCCAATTTGCAGAACATTGGCAAAAGAAAGAAAATTAATGTGCTTTCCATCCACTACCAAATGCAAATAATTGGAGTTGGGGTGCATCGTGATAAACAGTTGGTGGCACTAATTCTCCAGCTGGGTGCCATTAGGCCTTTACAGAAGAAGAGGAAGCAACACGATGACGTTATTAAAGGTTTTGGGCAGTACTACTGCAGGTCACTCTGACCTGTGAAAACATTCTTAACTACCCATAGCAGGGTCCAGGAGTTCATCTGAAGCTTCACTAATTACGTGTTCTGCTATAAAAAAATGTTGAAAGAAATGTATTTTTCTTTTAAATTATGGGATAAACCACAGATTGCCCTTGGTAATGATGTGACATTCCATCTATGTTAGTCTAACCAGAAACCTCCCCAAGTACCTTCTTCTAGTCTCACTACATGCAACGAGGCAGCTCTGGCTCTTCTTCAGAAGTAAACATATTGCCTAACATGATCCTCTGCTCTCCTCTGCGGCAGGTCCCCACACATCTAAGTTCTGCTCCGACAGGTAACCCATCTGACATTCAAATGGAGACTTCCTTGTAAACAAGACCTGCGGGGTATTTGCAAGTGCATTGATCTGACAAGAGCTGGGATTTCCAAGTGGATGGATGCAGCCAGGGAGTGCAACGTGGTTTCTCCTGATTAGCCCTCTCAATCTGCTAGTTCAACTGAGAGTAGAAGGTAAAGGGGAAAAATGCAGCAACACTTGAGAAAAGAATGCCTGGAAATTTGACAGGAACTGAGGACTGTGGAACCCCATGCAATAGTGGGTATCGCTCTGGAGAAGCTATCCACAATGACCACCATGGCTTTTCCCAGCTTACAGAAGAACACCAGAATTGGAAGTCCTCAGCAATGTTGGACCAACTAATCATTCCCTTCGCATTAAAAAAGCTCTGTGAAGGCCTGGTCTGCTTCTACAGTTCAACAGCAGCAGATAGGGATCTTAGTAAGTGAATTGTGCATTCACCTCTTCTGACTCATCACACATTAAGGATGCATCACAAGAAGAAGACACAGCAGTATAAACTTCTTTCAGTGACTTTGGCTTATAAGAATACAGGAATAGTTGTTGTCCAAAAGTCTTTTGAGTAAAGGACCGATGCTGAACATTCTCATATTTGTTCTGGGAATATGCCCAGATGATGTCCATGAACACAAATACAAACCTTGGCATTTGCCATGCAGGAGAAAAAGAGCAAGTATTCACAGTGACAACAGGAGTGATGTGTCTCTCCCTGGATGTGCACAAGGTTACACATCCAGGGGAGCTGTGATAATCAGCCTTGGTAAATAGTGATTCGCTGGTGATGCTCAAATGCAGAGACCAGCAGTGGGAGAAGACATTGATTTTTTATATTATGCAGGGGGCAATAATCAATACAATGATGGACCTTGTCAACATTTATGACTATCAAGTGAGGTAGGTGAGCAAAAGAACCACATGCAAGCAGCTTTTTTGATATGTTCTAAATTTCAGTAACTAGGTAGTAATAGGGAGGGTGCAGAGGGCAAGACCTCATGCACTTCTTCATGCTCTGGAAGCACACCACTCACACTGGTCTAGCTAACAGTCTTGGAGTGGAAAACATACCATGGGAGGCCTCTTGGACACAATTAACACTCCTGCAGCTACCTAACAGTCCATATAGCCATACATATCCATGAACCAGGAGACACCCAGGGGAATGGACCAGATGAGGTGATATAGTCTTCTGGTGACAACGCTCCAGGACCCGGACAACTGACTTTAACTGACACCAATGGACATTCATCCATTAAGGCCGTGACCTTAATGCCTCCCCTTTAGACATCAGAGGTGAAGTCCCCTCTTCCCACTCAGGTATACCGGGCATTATGGGCATCTGACCCAGTCATAGAACATAGTGTTAAGGGGACTTGAATCACACCAACTTATTCTGTGAATATTACATTATAGAGTATATCATCAATAACTAAGTGCCTGCATCACCTGCCCCACCTGAACCACTCATAAAAGTAAATCACCATTCAATATCTCCATTAGGAATTAATTCAGATTATACTGTTTGTGGAAGTTTAATTTGATGGCTAACATAATAGTCCAGGGTATATATTTTCTATTGCAATTGTTTTTCAACTTGATGAGAAATATATAACAAAAAGTACACAATATGCTCAACTGTTTCACTGCCTTTTTAGCTCTTTATTTTCAAAGCATTAGAGCAAATCTCATAGAAACTTTCCATCCTAACCCCGTATTGAAAAAACAAACTGTTACACAACTGAAAAAGATATTTCAATGATTTGAATAAATTTCTCTGCTGGAGTCCTCCATTTTTTTTTCTGAAAAACTTGAAATGCTTGTAAGGGCTAAAAAGAGCGCAGTGAATTCCTAGGAGAAAAATGACTGTTGACAGCCTGTCAAGTTCAAAGGCATCTTCACAGGGGGACATTACCTTTACTCCTAAAACAGTAAACAATGCAGTCAGACTCATCATACGCATTAGCAAGCCACAAACGAAAGATGTGATCTATACAGAAATATGAATAAGCATGGAGATGTGACAGTGCTGCAATTGTGTCAGTGATTTTCTTTTATTTATGAAAATCAATTAAGAATCCAACCTCAGGGTAATGCAAATTGTTATTTTGAAAACAATGCATTCCAAATGGCATAATTTTAGAGTCATTTGGGGAATGTGAAGAGTTTGAAATGGGTCTAATTTTTTGCCATGAGCCATAAGCAGTTTAAACAGTAATGAATTATGTTGTTTGGCATCTTGTAGGAGTGATCGTAAGGTTTCGGATCTTGAATTGTATTATTGCAGATGCTTATATAAGTCATGTGAAAATAGCAGCTGACATTTTACTCATTTTACTCTGTCCTACCTGTTTTTTCCCCTCCTCTATCTCACCTCCCTCTTTCTTTCTCACTCTCCCCTACTTTCTTTCATCCTCACACAGAGGCACACACATATAGCGCACACGCATCAATTTTCAAGGATTATTATTACAGCGTATATCCAACCACGGTTTCAATGATAAATTTTCTTGAACGTGGCATTTACTCCAGTTTCCTTGTTAAAAAGAATCAAACATGTTCTAAAGAAGCAGATTGCAGCCTTAAAAAGTGTGATGCCACAACCCTACTTATGTTGAAGAAACAATGAGTGAGCAACCAAAGAGCATCTCTGTATTTGGGTTTTTGTCTTCTGCACACAACAAAGTTGAGTGTCACTTTGAGAAAATTGGAGACACTTGTCAGATGTGGAGTCATTTAAATATCTGATTAGCCCTTTAACAACCACAGCTTGTTTAAAAATGGGTAATTAATGGAACTGCAACAACAAAATGACAATGTTTGTGCAGAAAGTCACTGCAAGTAGAAAGTAGTTACAACTACTGCTCAAACCTTTAGCAATATTGCATGAATACATAGAGGCACACTTATTAATACTTAATTGCATCTCCTTTTGCACACTAATTTGTGATGAGTATACATTTAAAAGGTTAAATTATATGCGGTAATTGTTTTAACCTGAATTTACCTCATATTCTGATTCATATAAGTGCCCCTGTTTTTATACAGTAATTTGTATATGCTGTTTATCGCATTTTTCCATAAAGGCTCTATCCATGGATAGTTGCTATCTTGCAGGCTTTCATTTCAAATGTAGCTAATTAAAGCAGCCTTGATTAAACTGTACCATGAGTGTGTTTTTCACTCATATTCTGATATCAATAAGTCGCACTGGCCATAAAACCTGGTTGGCCGTGCGCCTAAAGCACTACAGTCCCCTGTGAACTGTAAAATAAAGGATTCATCTACTGCCCACGAAAGTATCAAGTTGAAGTAGTGCTCTAACTCGCCCATAAATTATGAGCCAGGTGTTTGGTTTGTTTGGTCTTGTGTGCCGCTGGTGGAAGACATCGGGGTGGCGCCTCCCTCCTCCTCCTCCCCTCATCCTCTCCCTCCCTCCATCTCACCGCTCCCTGGGGTGTGTCTATGGCAGCGCCTCTCCTCTCCACGCCGTGTGTGTGAGGCGCGCGCTGCTGTTGCTGCCGCCTCCTCCCTCTGCCTTCTATCTGCATCTGCTGCAGAGCTTAGCCAATATGCGTCTATGCTCTCTCTCTCTCTCTCTCTCTCTCTCTCTCTCTCTCTCTCTCTCTCTCTCTCTCTCTCTCTTTTGTTTTCTCACTACCTACCCATTTCTACCCACCAGAATCTTTCCTTTCTTTCTTTTTTTTTTTGGTTTTTGCTGATAAGGGAGTCATCGCACACCTACGTTCCTGGAGTCTGGGGGGCATGATGGGGCAGTCACTAGTCGCTACTTTGGAGTATTGAGGACGGCGTGAACCAGAGGAGAGCGCGCCGGATGGGTTAGGAGCCGTGAAACCCACATCATTCACCGCGGATTGAGCCTCCCTCCCTCCCTTCATCCTCTCTCTCTCTCTCTCTCTCTCTCTCTCTTTCTCTCTCTCTCTCTCTCTCTCTCTCTCTCTCTCTCTCTCTCTCTCTCTGTCTCACCCTAGTCTGCAGCCTCCAAGAACAGCCGCCGCATCATTTTTCAGAGCAGCAGCCCCCTCCGTCCCTCCCTCCCTCCGTCCTCTCGCTCCTCTCCATCTCCCTTTCTGCTGCCTGCACCACTGTGGGAATGCAGCGGAGGTAAACGGATCGCAGATGCTTCTCCCTCCCCGCTACCAAACCCGGATCTGCCATCACAGTGACGGACTGCGGACAGGCAGCTCTGGAGACACACGGCTGTCACTTCGGGAAAATCAAAGTGGGGTGGACGCCGTAGGAATTGGAACCGGCTGGATTCAGCCCGCTATCCCGCGCATCTTATTGGCAGATCACATCTGATCCTATCTGCCCTGTCTCGTTTCAGTTTCGGTGGCTTTTTTTTTTTTTTACTGGATTACCGGCAGCTGGAGAAACCAAAAGGGTGGCCGGGCACGGAAAACTGAGGGCTATTAGAGGCAAACTTGAAGTAGCCGACAGAGACACCTGCAAGAGAAAAGGGAATCTCTCTAATGTATGTAGGAAAGGAACAATGAACTCAAATGAAACCTAAGAGAATAAAGGAACAATCGGTGGTTTGTATTTTAAGGACCTCATGCGGCCGATAGTCAACCAGTTGAGAGTGGAGAAGGGTGCTGCCGTAGCCTGGGTTGTTGATCTACGCACGCACACACGCACATGGATTTACAGCTCCAGTCTGAAGCGGATCGATATCGTTCTCCGTTCTTTTTTACGTCGGCTTTTTTAAACAAGGGAGTGAAGCATCCCGGGATTTATCGTCGCTTCGTTAGCGCTGAACAACAGTGAGGTGCCCCCTCTCTCACCTGTCCATAACCTGTGTGCTCGCGTGGAAGTGTGTATTCTTGTGGATATCTGTGCGCGCCTGTGTGTGTGTGTGTGTGCGTGTGTGTGTTTGGTTTGTTGTCCGCCAGAGGGAGTGTAGGTTATATTGCTCGTGTATGCATTTGAGTGCTGTGTCAGCTTTTAATTAGTAGCATAGTACGTGCCTCTGAGTGATTTGTGTCTGCTTGTGGGTGCTCGTGCATTAGTTCATGTTTTCTGTTTGTGCATGTAGACTAGGCTAGGCATTGTGTCAGTACTTACTTAAAATGCCCAGCATTTCTTCTCCACCACATCCCCTTCCTTGTACATGCCCTTGTATCATTTGGCCACCTGTTTGACCTGAACACCCTAAGAGACGAAAAGCTCCGGCAGGATGAGTGAGCGCTCAGGTGCAACCACTCTAGCGGCCATGACACTGGAGGAGCCAGGAGCTGAACAGGCATCTCCCCGAGCCCCGGGCCCTCTCCGCTGTGGCCCCTGTGCTGTGTGGCCTCGCCAGCAGACCTGGCTGTGTGCCGTGCCACTGGTAATGGGCTTTGTGGGACTGGGACTCAGTCTCATGCTGCTGAAATGGATTGTGGTGGGATCTGTCCAAGACTATGTTCCCACTGATCTGGTGGATCCTAAAGGTAGCATTGGACAGGACCCTATATTTCTCTCCAAGCCCAGTGCCATGCCCAAGGGGCCCGACATTTCCACCGCCACTACTGCAGCTGCCTCCACCACAGCAATGGTGTCGACTACCACGCCGCTAGCTGCGGATGGTACCGCCCCAGCGCCAAGAACTCGATCTGGGCCACCAGCAAACCACTCAGCCAATGGCAGCACTGCCAATGGAGATGGCAACCGTGCCCCACACCTTCACAACCGTGTTGGCACCCGCATTAGCGGGACTGTGGTGACCACCTCCACCACTCGCACCACCCGACTCACCCCACCACCCAGTGGTAAGGAGGTCACCCCTCGCAGCACGGTCAGAAAAGGAAGCAGCACTGGTAATGGACGTAACGGAGCAGCCAACTCAAAGCCAGGACAGACCTCTGCTACCACACCCACTACAGCATCCACCACAACTACAGCTGCTGTGAAGGCCACCGCCAAGGTACAGCCGACCACCTCCCAGCCGGCAGCCCCGGTCAAGCCCACATCACGCTGGAATCACGGGCGTCCAGGCAAAGGCCCGGCCACGCGCCCACACCACCGCTTCCGAACACGTAAGTTCAGCTTTTTGGGTTTAAGGAGTTGTGTGAGTGAGTGGAGTTGTGTGAGGTAATTTGTGGAACTTGAGATGAGTGTTTCATGAGAACTCTTCTGGGCCTTTACAGCAGTAATAGTATGTCACTATAGCGGTCAGTTATCACATATAACTGTATCCATGGGTAAAAAACCAAAAAGACAAAGAAAACTCTTTTTTTTGTCTGGTATGCTTTGATATGACTCATGGTCTGATAATATAAAGTTCTTCCTTTTATATCCACATGGAAAGTGGATACTTCAGCAGCTTAACATTAATCGTATTCATTAGCACAGACAGATATCAGGGGATATTCTCAGTATTTTCACCCCTCTCGTCTTTATCTTTCACTTGTGCATTAATCCGATATGAATCTTACCTCCGGTGGAGTTTTTTTCCCCCACATACTGGTTTAAGTATCATAAAAGACAGGGCTTCATCTAGTAGAATTTATTTAGTTTTGTCTGCTAGAGTTGGGATGTTAAAGCTTTGTGATGGATGCTGTGAGTAAGGACAGCATATTTGTGTTATGAAAACAAATAACAGGAGCTGGTGAGGTGTCGAATGGGACAAAGGTTAGCTCTCACCTCCTGTCTAAAGGAATCAGATATAGCAAGGCCACACATCTCATTTAGATGAGAGGATACTGGGAGCAGAGTGTCGCAGGTACTGCTTTCACACTGCAGGGAGATACTGAGAGGGAGCGAGAGAGAAAGAGAAGGCTCAGAGGGGGAAATAGATGGATGTAGGGATGAGAATAAGGTTCCAAAGGACAAGTCGATATAGATGAGGTTGGAAATGGAGAGAAATAGAGGAAAGAGGAAAAATACGTTGAAAAACAACATAATGCTGAAGAGGGGGGCAAAGGAAGGAAGAGAATTCAGGAAGCACAACAAAGCAGGGGAATAAAGAGTGGGAGCTGTGAGTAGATGGGAGAGAGAGAGAGATGGCAGATGGAGTGGGCTAAGTGAGGGAAAGGCTTGAGGGAGATAGGGTATAAAGCAGGAGAGCTGTGAATTTTGCATATTTAGCATTGTGTAAAGAAGCAAGGCTTCCTGATTATTTATTTCACAAGGGGCATGTTTTTAACATCACAAGGTATTTTTTCTTTCTGATGTGGGGGGGGGGGGCAGGATGTGAGTCTAGTCATGAGTACTGACTATGTAGATTTTTTTTTCTCAAACTTTAGGCACTCTATTTTCTAACACATTCTGTAATATGGGATTTAATTTGCAGCTTTGATTTAAACTCACTTTTGGCTCATGAACATCTGTAATAAGTTGCATACTCATCTTAGCTTCCTATAGTTGTACCAATGCAAATTTCCAGTGAGAAACAAGCACCGTGATCAACATGTCAAGGTCAAAATTAGCTAAGGTATTAATGGTATAAGGGCAATGAAAAAACGTTGAGATGAAAACTGAACCCTTAATTTCACCACATTTCTGGTATGGGTCAAATGTTTGAACAGCAGTTCCGGTTGACTACATAGTGTCCTCTCGTTTATCAGTTGAACGCGTCAATGGCATCGATTCCACAGGCAAACAGTGATTAAGTGACATCATTTTCTTCTTCGTTACCACAGGGCAAAATATGTTCTCCTTGGATATTGGATATTAGAACATATCCAATATCTGAAAACTGTGTTTGCAGCTCTGGAGAAAATAACTTCCCAATTGAGGGAGAACAGTGGCTGTGGTCAGCTCGAATTCACCCAGCAACAATGGGTTCCAATAGTGAAAAAAGTATCCAAATGCCCATAGACGGTCCTCAGACTCCTTCTGCTGTATAATCCACTGCTCCAGAGTCAATTACGTCACTGGACAAAGAGCTGCCAAACAGCTGAAAGCTGCCAAATCGGGCAGCCCCCCTTGTGTGAACATCAGGACACATCTGTTTGTACTGTATACTATGAAAGGGCACTGCCTTCGAAAGCTGGAGCATCCTTAGTAAAGCTGCCCTCAGTTAATAAAAGCTTTCACACATCATATACAAGTCGTTTTCAGTGGCTGATGATGTTGATATGCCTTCACCCTACATGTTGACATCATGCAGAGTGGGCTGACATTTTTGGCCCACTTGTGGAGTCTTTGTCACTGTATTTAGTAAATATCTGTGAGGAGCAGGCGGCACATTATAGACACTAAAACACATCTCTAATGAAACTCTGTTTCAAATGAATGGGGACATATTTTATCAAACTCTGTGTTACCAAATGTAAACCAATTCTTATAATATCATGATATTTGAAAAATTTAAGGTATATTCACACAGTGAACTGACAGGATATGGCTTTTTCAGTTGACATTTCACTAATATGATGTTTTATTGAAGTCTGTCCTTGTAGTAAAGTCGCTGAGGGTCTTACTCAAATACAGTCTGTTGTCATGGCCCTGGTTCTGTGCATGAATGATTGGCTGTCACTGATGACTGTAGGCTTTTTGTCCGATGTATAAACAGACATCAGTGGCAGAAATCAGGTTTCATAAGTTGCGTCTTACCTATGAAGAAGAATTAGAATTCCTTGTATAGTTGGCACAGTTGGCAAAACTACAGCACAGTACGAATTTTCACCAAATAAAGTAAATTCAAACAACAATTAACTATGGCTAGAATTAATAGTCAGTGTTCAGAGTGGACTCCTACCCACTGTCATTGCTTATTCTGTCAAGTCTAAGCTACACTTTGTGTTAAATGGCTTCTTGTTGCTATGTTATTCTACCCTGTGCCTAATATTAACTCTGTTGCTATGGGTTAACATATTGAAGTGTTCTCTTTATTGGATATTACTTTTAGTCACACAACCCCTGTGCTGTTTATATTTATTCACATAACCCTTGCGTGCATTTATGTGCTACCTCATATGGCAACACTAACACAGTTTTCTTAAGGTCAAAACACGAGCTAACTCTGCAGCTTCTCTAAGGCTTGGCTGCATCCAGCCCACTGTAATAGTTGTACAATTGTGCAATGCAGCGTATTTAAAGTCTAATGATACACAGAAAATGTCCTGGCTGATGATGAAACACTCTGTAAAACATGGCTTCAGGTGCATTTGTCTTTAGCCACAGCCAAGTGATCTCATGTTTTATTTTAAGTTGTTTGTTAATGCAATTATAATGTACGGTCTCAGGTTTCAGATAACCTTGACTGCATAACATGATTTCCTCTGCACACTCTACTCATGCTTGTTGTTTTGTGAAGATCTAAATGAATCTCTGTGTCCTGGAAGAAAGACAAGCTCTGTCCATTGGGGATAATGACATCTTTTACCTACGCCTTTTGTCTTTTTTTCCCTCCAGTTTCTCCCTTACTCTCCCTCTTTCTCCCATGGTTATTGTGTCTGCTTTCTCTGTCATTGTATTGCTCCATCTATTTTTACTTTGCTTTTGTGCTTTCTATCTTCCTTTATATGTTAGCTCCTCAGCTCGCATTCATGAGCATATGGGCAGACGCAGAAAATCTGGCACACTTGCAAACACAAAGTCAAGCATGTAGCGTGTGTGCCCATACTTATGCATCTATCATCTGGTTTTCTGTATCTGAGGCTATTATGTATCCGACTCCATTGGCTTAGAAGTGGGGAAATAACAGGTGAATGGAGCAGTGCACAATGAATGCCTGTTGGGAAACCCTGGGACACTGTTTTGGCTCAGGGCCCATTCCACTCTCTTCTTGCTTGTAAGAAATCTTCCATAGTGAAGTGTGGTTGTAATTCCGTGCACATCTCACTAGCCTGATTCCAGACTTGTGAATTGCCAGCCACATTCACATTTTTGTTGAGCGATTCAAAGGTCTGGTGTTGCTTTTCAGTTGAATCAATGGCTGTTTCCCAGTTGGGGAAACAATCCAGTCAGTTAGTGACTTAATAGGTGGGAGTCATTTCGGGGACGTCATCTGTGCAAGAGCTGCAAGACACAGTTATCAAGGCCTCTATAAATCAACTGACTGAAACAAAAGCCATTAAATCAGAACAGCTGTGTGCTGAAGGCATTTAAAAAAAGTTCTTCTGTTAGCCACCGCTAATGCAGATTCTGTGTCGTCTGAGACTGAATTGGAATAAATGGATACTTCACTTGCAGTCAGTGGTCAGGGCAAGATACAGAAAACAGCAAAAGGCCAATGTTAAACTGAATACTGGGCAGTAACGAAGTAGCATTTTAGTCGACATTACAGGGTAGCCTCATTCAGTTATGAAGTCAAAAGCAGATATTGTGCAACAACAGGGTTTATATTTTTTTCAGATAAGGAGGCGCAGGGCAGTGACATAGAGGACTGTTTTCTCTGATTTCACAGAAAGAAAGAAAGAAAGAAATGGATGTTTTTCCTGACACGCAAGCCCCTGTTTTTTTGTTTTGTTTGTTTTTTCCTGACTATACACGAAGCCTGTACAAAGTTGTACTGTAGGACCAGTAGAGCGTGTAAGTGGGATTAAAAACAAAGATATAAATCCAGTTTGCCTCTCTCTCTCTCTCTCTCTCTCTCCCTCTCCCTCCCTCCCTCTCCAGGGAGGTCAGGCTCAGATTTGCCAGGCTGCCTCTGAGGCCCCCCTGTCTCTCCTGAGACACGCTCTGCTTGTTCGTTGAGGCTGGCCCAAGCAGGGCTGCTTCTGCACAGTGTGTGTGTGCAGCTGGGCCGATTTACAAAGATCTTCCTAGTTGGAAAGCAAGCTCTTCTGCATCAGCTTCTGTCATTTTAGACTCAAAGCAATTAAGGAGCATTTGAACCCGTTGAAACGTTTTTTTCCCCTTGCTCTCAGTTTGTGACTTGTTATAAGCCTCAGAAGAGTAGCTCAAATTGAC
This sequence comes from Nannoperca obscura, assembly GCA_036024295.1. NCBI lineage: Eukaryota > Metazoa > Chordata > Actinopteri > Centrarchiformes > Percichthyidae > Nannoperca > Nannoperca obscura. Next base: position 15,462 of record JAVQJL010036486.1, read on the forward strand.
CGTTAACATTCTGAGTAATATTTTAAAATACTTTTTTTCTTACTTTGGTGGTAGCAGTGGAACTGGTCCTAGAAACTGTCCATCACAATGAATAGAATGTTGCTCTTAGGAACTACCTGTTGGACATGACTGCAATACAGATGTGCGTAAAATTCTCATTTAAGTGGTTTTAAATGCATGGGAAGTCATTTCAGTATTCATAGAGTGCTTGCACGTATAATACGATACCAGAAATAGCATTGCTGGAAGAAGCATTACCAAAAACCATGCCTTCAGACATGTGAACTAGGTGGCTCTTATTACTGTCAAAACACATGTATACAATCTCAAAAACAAATCTTTTCCCAATAAATCAGACAGGCCTCTTAGAAAACATGAGCTATCCTTATAATACTGGCATAGTTGAGATTCATCAGACAGTAAAAGCTGTGTGCATATATTTTGCACATGCAAATTAATGAAACTGCATTCTGCAGTGTTTGCCCTGAACATCTAGCTAGCAGAGACACTTGACACTGATGGACACCAATTACAAAGCAGAATACATCAGTGTATTCAGTGGGGTAAGGCTGCAGACAAATGATCCTAGAGTGACAGCCCAGCCAATGCGTGGAATTCTGTGGGAACTGATCCCATGCCCTTTCCATTGCTAGTGCCACGCTCTACCCACTGAACCTCACAGAATCAATAAGGAAGGGGGGTGGGGGGGGGAGAGCCCCGAGTAAGGAGGGCTGCCAGAGAGAGAGAAAGCAGAAAGACAGAAATAGGGTGTGTTTGATACAAAAGAAAAAAATTAATTTGTTGGGCCAAAGACTGTCAGAAATCATGAGAGCACGCTCCAGAAGTAAGGATCCAGCTGCAAGGTAAAAGCATATACTCACCGCAGTTGCGTAAATGAGCTCTGGCCCGACATTTTACATATCTCAAACCACGATTCTACCCGTTCTATTGTTATCCCTCTCATTTTTATGCAGATTGCCCTCCATGTATTATCCATATTTGAATTTTCAAGTTTTTCACTTCAGTCCTGTCACCACAATGTCTGCATGATGTATCCTATAAAGAGATGAATGAGGATATATAAATCACTGGAGCCTATCAGTGTATTATATGATATCATACATTATACATACATTTTATACCACCATGAAATGGCATGGGTGTGTCAATAGAACGTTGTGCTATGCTTTGGACATAGAGATGATAAAGAAAGCATATATCACTATATACGAGTATATATATATACTATATACTGTATATACACTACCGTTCAAAAGTTTGGGGTCACCCAAACAATTTTGTGTTTTCCATGAAAAGTCACACTTATTCACCACCATACGTTGTGAAATGAATAGAAAATAGAGTCAAGA
>JAVQJL010036493.1:0-12295 GCA_036024295.1 Nannoperca obscura
GGGGGGGGGGGGGGTTAATTTGCATTAGCATCAGCCCTCCTGGTAGTTAATATAATATGTTCCAGATCTACCCAATGAACAGGAATGTAAGCACTTTGCAATGCAAATAAGTCTTTGGGAAAAGGGGCGGAGCTGATGTGTCGTTGTGCAAGTGTGGCCTCAGAATCTGCGACGCATGCACTCAAAGTAATTACGAAATAATTGCAGCGTGTTAAAGGCTAAAGCGAGAGGGCTTCGGGAGATTATACCCGTTCATAGAAGAATTCTGCCCCAAAAGATGATAGCTTGTCTAAGCGGCAGGCCATAAATAGCCACCTTTCTCATGAAAGGGAAATGTGATAGCCACTCTATTACTCAAGAGGAAAGAATGTAAGTAAACCATCAGCGGAAGAGTCGAGTACACACACGGCTTTGTCCTTCTCTATAAACAATATAACAGCAGCAGAGAATCATTTCCATCCAGCCGCAAGTGATCAAAAGCAGAGAGCAGTAATTAAAGTGCTGTTGTCGCTCGCTGAGGAATATCAGAGAGAAAACAACATTTTTGTTTTACAGCCGGTGAGAAGAAAAAAAACCCCCTCAATATCAGAGTAATGCCATTCAGTGCAACGATGTAACCGGATCACAAGCGCCACATATGGCCACAGTCAATCATAACTATTGCTTTCCCGTGCCAACAACGGCGTAATGTAGCACAGAGGCGGGTTTTCTTTTCTTTCTCTAAGCGCTGCCTCAAATGTGAGCTGACAATATCACATTGTCGAAGATGGAAATGTCCACATGGAAAATGATGCAAAGCTCGGAGAGTGGTTCAAACGCGTTGGCTCTGGCGTTGTTCCGCCACGCTTTACGAGCCGCTCTGCCTCTTTCAACACCTTTATTACAAAATATCTAATAACTATCGTACACAACGATCTGAGCCGGGTTGACCCCACGCATTCATTACCGTTTCGCAATTTCCGCCCATATGTCAGTATTTGACACGCTTTACCGAGAAATGAACTGACGGACGCTACGCTCGGGATTCTTGCGGATTTTCCCCTTTATAACACAATTAACCCCACAGAGCGCAGCGGCAGCCTTATTGAGCGCAGCGGGACAAGTGCACATTCAGCAGTTGACACCACAATAGGCAAATAGGCTCAAGTAAAACTAGAGAACAAATACCGCTGTAGGTCAATCCTTTTACTGCTCCGAGACACCGATGTCAGTATCATTACATGCGTTTATGAATGCCTGTATGGAGTACATCCACTGCCAACTCTTAATGCAGTAAAGATGCTGTTTAATGAAATGCGTGAGAACAAGGGGAAACACCGATAATAAACACGATATTTAAAATAAAACAACAACAACACACCAGTGATTTGTAATTATTCATCAGGCGATTGATATTCCTACCTCTCCGTGGGTGACTGTCCGTCCCTGGGGAGTATCCTCGGGTAGAAAATAAAGTTTGGAGCTTGATAAAAGTTGCTTGCTTGTTCTTTCTTCCCAGAGCAGCTGAAGCTCCGCTATGCAAATAGGATCCTCCGGTTTACATCTAACGAAGAAAAAGTCTCCAAGAGACAGAATCCTCGGTTTGCCGTCCCGGTGAAATTTAAAGGCTTTATAGAATATATATGGTCCATGTAAACCGCAAGACGAGCCCACCCACTGTTGAGGAAAAACACAAATGGAGAAATTAATGAATGTCTTATCAACTCGTTTGGTAAACAAATCGTAGCGAAGTGGACACAAACATTTCAAACATCCCTGCGTAATTACGCACGGTTGGCAAAGATCACATTAGGATATCTCAGTTTTCTGCACACAATTAATATCGTGTAACTATTTTTAGATGTTCAACATGACACAGATGTGGCCATACTAAATGCAATGTGACAAAGTTTTGTGGATTAGGCACGTGAGTACAGTTTACAGTCGGTGGCGATTAGCGCAATGCGAAAATAAAATGAATCGACGGTTGATAACAAACGTTACCTTCAGTGAGTTCGGCTCCATCTCGACGTTATGAATTGATTAAACTCAACACGCTCTCCAAACTTGCTGGCTTGAATGGATTGCCGAAGGTCCTGCAAGATACATATTTCTGTAGAGTTTAAAACATCGTGTATTAGTCGATAAAGAGTCGCGGAAAAAAACGTTTTGTAGCGAATGCAGTGCAGGAAATATTGTGCAAGTCCGAGTATTTTTTTTTTTTAAGTAAATGTGTCAAATGTACGTTTTGAAGAATTTCTATAAAGCGCAATCACGTGTTTAGACAAAATATTAACATATAACTATAAAAATATCAATAATTTTCAATCACCAGCGAGTAGTAGTTGTATGTAAAAACAGATATATATCATTTTTGCTCAATCATCCGCCTACAGAAGCTTCGTTTGTGCCAATATTCAGTGTTTTGGGGCTTTTCCCAGACTGTGTGTCTTCCAGGACTTCTGTAAAAGACGTTCAGTATGAAAGCACATTTCTCACAGTAATGACACTGAGGCGCTTGCTGTGGATGCCTTCAAGAAACAATGTTACATGAAAGTTAATAGGGCTATCAAATGATTCCTCAAAAGGCAATGTGGGACCCGTGAGCTGCAGGCTTTGCTTTGCGCGGAACTTGCAAATACGTTATGGCTCCGGCGCGCAGGTTGCCTCTGATGCTGAAAATAATGGCCCTTATATATTTTGAGGCGAGCATGAAAAGACAAAAATTGGCCGAATTAGAAAGCGGGGCGTCACGAGACAGATTTCACGAGGCGGTCCATTATCCGGACATAAATCGTCTTAAAACGCTGCGCTGACCTTGTGAAGACAGCGGGATATATTTGACACGGGTTAACACATTTGCACGATCAAAGCCTCTTATATAATTATATTGATGAATATTTATTACTATAAACACCGAGGAATTACAAAGGTATTAGGAAACCATTATTAATCTATGATTTATTAATTATAGCTGTGATATTTATACGAAGTTACGCAAACTTGTTGTTTTTATTTCTATCTGCGGACGCATTGTCCTTCCAGTCTCCGCTGCTGAATGTGTCAGTTGTATTTTACCGGCTGTCTGGAATTATTTGGGTCTGCTGAAAAGTACCCGCCCGGTCCACAGCGCTGTGCTGTTTCTCCGCGTCCGTCCACCCTTTGCCCTGCATTTATCCACCACTCAGATCACGGAGCATGCAACAGAGACATAGGCCTACTTCTGACACCAGCTATTTCAAGTACAGTATTACGCAATGCGCCCCCCCCCCGAAACGACTGGCAGAGCATAAAGGCGCACTGATTCATATCTAGTAAAGTGTTTTTCTGTTTACCAAACGGACATGTTTTCTTATTCTTGTCCTGCTGCTGTTGTGAGTGGCTGTCTGGTAGTTCTCTTAAAGACATTCAGGGGCTGATGATGAGGAATCAGTAGCATAGAGGCTCATTCCAGCCTATTATATCATTGGGGTTCAATATATCTAGATAATGTAATATAATATCAAGTATTATAATTTTGAACATGTAGAACAAGATCATATTTCCAGTCATCTTAATTCTACCTCCAGAGTTTCTCTCTACTGCCCTCTATTCAAAGAAGCAGCAGAACATAATGTATTAAAATAGCTGAGGCAATGTTCTGTGACACTCAAATATTTTAAGTAGCAGTTTAGTGCATGGGTTCAGAGTAAAAGGTGGATTACACAGAGGCTCATTGTCTTACATGTGGCTGCAGCAGTGTTGGGATCCTGCAGTGAATCTAACGTAAACCGCCGCTCTTAGTGTTATCGTTCCAGATTTTTTTTCTCCCAGCCATTTCGGTGGCTGAATCAATGGGGTTGCATTGTTAATGGCAGCCACTATAATGAAGTCCCTGGTTAATCAATGGAACCACTCGAGCTCTTATCTGGCAATTGCAAGTGTTGGCTCGTCAACAGCCAGAGAGCCCAGCAGCGACTGCTGCATTGTGATGCAGTTATTGATGTGAATTGGTGTGAATGGAGCTTCATGGTGAGAAATTATTATTGAAAAATAAATCTGAAAACGAAGGTGTTGAAAGAGAGAGGAGGTGTTGGACAAATGTGATGCTGCGTAGTACTCATGTTGTGTGTAAAAATCTAAATGTACAATCCCATCTGCTTCTCTTTATCTCAACATGTCTGTGATTAGAGAAGGAAATCAATAAGATATATTTACATGGTTGAACCTCATGAGAAGAGAAGAATAAGTAGACAAATAAGTAGCTTGAGGAATCCATATTGAACAGTTGAACATAATTTCAGGCACACTGGTAAGAATTAAATTAAACAGTATCCATGCTGGAGTGTGGCAGCTTAATTCCCCGTAGTAAATCTGAAAGTAACCCCCTTTAAGTCCAGCCTCGCATGTGGGTTGTGAATCTTTTAACTTCAAACTCAGTTTACATTCTCAAGCAGTTTTTTTCCACTTTTGCAATCACTGCTCGCAAGTTTGTTTATTGGGGCATTTTGCTGAGTGAAATAAGGTCACTCGCTATATAAATATTCATTGTTTCGTTTTCAAAGCTCTGACACAAAACTGTTCCTAGCACCATGTGCTGACTGCGTGAGTGAGCAAAGAAGCCTGGAAAAAAAACACCTCCACAGATGAAGGCACTAAAAGGCAGAGTAAATATGTATCAGGCAGATACTTACTTATTTGTTGCATATAGCAGAAACGTACAATGAGTGGATAAGTGGTAAAAAAAACTTTCTTTCTCTCAGTACAGGTGTTCCACATTTCACATAATGAGACAGCCTCAGCAGGGAGCCTCAAATGTGGTTGGAAAAGCACCTCAGTATGCAGAGCTGGAGTTACAGTTTCAACCACAGCAAAGCAATACAAAAGCCATTAAAACAGCATATCCCTACATAATTCTGACCATATGTTGACATCGTAATGGTGAATATGAATTTAAGCTTTAAAAAATTTACATGGACTATTTAACCGCCACAGAGTTACAGGTAACAAATCAACCCACAGACAGCCGCACAGATACATTAATATCAAGCCTTTGATCGTACTGTGTAGAAGAAAGCAATGGAAAAAATATTATTTTGCATTTTTTTCAGCAGATTTTTAATTAGGACTTTGAGCCTTCATTGAACAGTACAAGTGCACTTTTAACATCTTTATATATTTTCCCCCATAAAGTTAAATGAAATGTTTCATTAATACATTAAACATTAAGAAACTAACTAATGGTTCTATGAAAACAACAAAAAAGTAATTTAATATGCAGTGCATTCTTTGTAGATTGCTTGCTTGTATTCAAGCACAAGAATATTATAATAGCATTTCCCATGTAGTTGACAGAAGCTGCACCGCACCCAGTGATCAGATTGGTTAATCTCCACATCTGCTATTGTGCTTATGGTCAATATTTTATATCAACAGTGGATCACATGACTACATGTATTTGAAAGGGGCAGCTTGTAGTGTTGAACTACAACTACATTGAAAATTACCACTTGACTCTGAAGCATTTTAGCTTCTTTAAGCTAATTGTTTTAACGTTCTGCTCACAGCTTTACTGTTTTTGATCTCATTTTGTTGTCGACCGCAGCAGGCAGCTGTTCTCTGAGGAAAAGCTCTGATAATAAACCCACTGTACACTTAAACAACCTGCTCACCATGGCAGACAGATAAGGTTAGCCAGTTAGCAGCTAGCTGGTAAACACAGTTGAGCATTTAGCAGCTAAAGAGCCAGGAACTTCCCTCAATGTGGGAATTGGACATGAATTTGTCAGATGGCCAGAAACACAACTCCAAATGAATGATAATCCTCCTATTCTGACATGTAAAAGGGTGACGGATGGTTTGCTAACACGTCTGCCAAATTAACTAAAGAAGTGTGTGTCATTGTTGTGCTTACAGCTTGTTTTTGCTGCCCCTACGTGGCCATAGAATCATTTATTGCAGGTTTAAATTAGGCTTTGTTTAATTATATTCACTAATTATCACTGTATATTCATTCAATACATCTTAAAAATGTCTAAAATATCATATTTACATAATAATTTGAACAAACAGGCAATGGAATAATGTTGGAAGAATTATGTTTTTATATGTTTATCATCAAAAAACATTGTTTTCTAGTAATAATCAGTACCATTAATGAACATTTGTACTTCTTGGTAGATGATATTTATTTTAAAGTTTGTGGGTATTCATTTTCATCACTCTGTTCAGTGAGCCTGGGAGCTTCGGAATGTTTTTAGGCCTAACACACCTCAAACAAGTGCTAGAGATGATATCACATAAGATCATAAGATACCACAACTTGAAATATGCTCTACCAAAAGAAGAGAAGATCATTAAAGGGCAAAACACACAAAGCCTTCTCATTTACTAAAATTAGTCATCTAACAAAGTGTTGGAAATAGTCTCAAAGAGGAAATTGACTTATTCAGCAGCAGTGGGCAGTAAGGGGATATTTGCACGTCACGTAACATCACTTTTACTAAAAGTAAAAGCTCTCAATGTGATATTAGGATCCACATTTATAAATCGCACTGCCAAGGCATTATGAAAATCTACAGATGACTAAAGCAAGAAAGCTTCTGAGGGCAACAGACTCTATCTCTTACTCATTCCGCATGCACAATTGCATTACTCAGTGGATAACCATCTATCATCAATGGAAAGCCCTTGGACATTAAAAATCCATCAAGTAAATTTGTCCACAGGAACATGTTTCAATAGTAACTTTACACCTGCGTCTTTGTGCCACTGTAATCATAAGACAATGGCTCCCGTCTGCAGCGTGGCTTTAGGAAAGGTAACAGGAGATCTCAGTGATGTTACTGCGCTAATTTTAGCCCCTTAGACTCGTTATAAACAGGAGTGTTACATTTCTCTCCATTCGATCACATGTGCGTCCACCTGGAGTGGACAACACACACACAAAAAAATCCAATTAGTTTATTGAAAGGATCCCGTTTAATCAGGACTAAAGTTCGATATGTTCACCTGGAGGCTATTTGAGATCACTTCTGTGTATATTTGCAGGTGTCAGCCAGTGAACTGTTGGCTGAATATTAACTGACTTGGCTCATAAATATCTGTGATGCAGTGATATCTTCTGAACATCAAAGGAGTTACCTCATGCAGTGAGCTGTGTGGATTATTACTGTCCGCAGCAGAATAGAAGTGATACATTTCTCTCCTTTTGCTCTCATCTAATTTCACACTTGTTTATCGGAGCTAACGTACCTCACTGTGTTTTATGCATAATTTGTGTTTTCTGCAATCCATCTTTTCAATTACCAACATTCAACATTGAGGTCTCTCATTTCCAACCAACTGGTATTGTATCTATTCATGTCTGCGGCCGCTGATCATACCTAATACCATATATTTATCGGTGTGTTAGGCAAAGTAATTCATTGGTTGGCCCAGTCTGAATGACTGCCATGACAATGAACTAATTGCCTGCAAAACACAATCTCATGTTCACGGGCAACTATAATAGCTGAATTGTTTGATAATGTCAAGTGAGTCATTTTATTAAGCGCCACACAAATGTAATCATGCGGCAGGGCAACGTGAATTCGAGTGTATACAAGTGTTAACATCACTATGGGTTTTAGGTTATTACGGCTGCAGCCAATGTAAATTTGCCTCATTGATGGAGAGTGCTCAGCTGAATCAGAAATGTGCAAACCACAAACAAAATAGGCTGCTTCATTCCCCTGCCATCTGCATACACATCAGGACTCACACACACACAGTCGCATTTTATATCTCCCCATCTGAAACCGGGATTAGAGCCATGAATAATGTATTTATGTAAATGTCTGATGGGTATAACTATAAAAGATGAGAGTGATTGAAAAGGCATTTTGTTAGATTGAGTTACAGCTGCCTGTGAGTTATGGATGTTTTCAGTGCAGGGAGAGAGGCGAAACACCACTGATCCCCCCCAAAAAAGATGTATTTTTGAAGCAAAGAGGTCACAGTGTCACTTCCACATCTGAGGAATACATTAATACACAACCCAATCTCAGCATTTACGATTCGCTCGGTGCTTTTCAAACATCAGTCAGGTTATTACACCCAGTGGTCAAACCATCATTGACTATGAAGTCGCTGAGGACAGTGACCTCAACGTTAACCATCTGTTTAATGCATCACCACTGCCTTTCTCTGTCAAACACTGAATTCTTATAAAACTGGCATAAATGTCAGCAGACATCTATTATCTGATTATTCACTGGTGCGTGTCACCCTCCCATCTGGGCTGAGAGTACTGCATTATGTATATGTCAAATAAATATGTGTATAGGCAATTACAGAGCAGGCATTTGTACAATGGCAGTTTTCGAGATTTGTCATGAAGAATTCTATTTGAATAACAGCTTCAGTTGTCATGTGTGCAACGCTGCTGTAATCTGTGTAATCCCTGTGATATATCTGCAAACCAGGACACAGCAATCAGCCTATTCAAGGATGGAGACAATGGATAAGGTTTTGAAATATGACTGGCAACTGCTGAATTGTTCCATTACAGCAGCGCAGGAAAGGAAATGCAGTATTTTGCTCAGAGCTCAGAGCCTGAGCACACGTAATAAAGTAAAAAAAGAGACCTCTCAGCATTAATAAATTATCTCATTTTATAAGGCAATTTAGCAGTCACTTGAAGTTGCTATGGTGACAGGGGGGTATTTTGAGACAACTAATGACCTATGCAAAACCCACTCACTGTAAACTTCACTCAAGCTAAATGAGATTGCTGTCTGTGCTGTGTGTGATACATGGCTGAGAACTTAATCCCCACGCTATGCTTGGCCTTTTTCTGCACAGGACAAATTAAGGTTCTTAATATCAATGCAAAACATCTGTGGGCAGTTTACTGTACAGGGAATATGAGCCAAGTAGCAACCTGGGGGCCAGCACTGCGCTGCATAATAGTCTTTTGTTTTGATTACTAATGCAGAATTCATAACAGTTGTCAGGTTAAGGTCAGAATAAAAATCCAGCGTGAAAGGAAAATGAATACTCATGATATGGTTTAAATGTAACTCAATATGTGAATGAATCCCCTTCAATGTCCCTTTATTTTTCAGTTTACGTCAAAGATTCCACTTTGGAAAAGCTTTGAAGACTCGCTCTGTTCTGAGGCAAATCATATTTGTCCAATAACCGCTTGGCCTGTTGCAGCTGTCGGGGCTGAGACAGAATGAGTCATGTGTTGCCCATTTAAGTCCAATTTCTCCCATGCAAATGCCTGACATGTGTGACTCTGCAGGGCCCCGAGTTGAAACGGTATTTCTGAAACGAGGAGAGAGAGAGAGAGAGAGAGAGAGAGAGAGAGAGAGAGAGAGAGAGAGAGAGATAATCAAGGCCAGAGTGTGTGACCATTTAGCCACCTGCTTCACCCGTGACCTGTGCTGTTTAAAGAAAGTTTATATTTGTGAAACAGTCCACTTGTGTTGTTCCTCACATAGATTTTAACCAGACGCAGCTGCCATGAAATTAAATGAATAAGCAAAGGAGGGATGGATTCTGTGGTTTCTCCTTAAAAGGAGCTCTCCTTTGGAAAATATGAGGTATATCCTAGTGAAAACATTTCTCATCCCTAAAAATAAACTGACACACGAAGCGAAAGGCTGCTTATCTTAATAACACCTCTTCAGTGTCTCCCCCCTCCTTTTTACTTACTAGTGTGCTGAAGCTTTGGCCATTAGCATAAATGGCAGGTTGACTAATACAGGTGCAACTTTCAGAGCTGTTTTGCTTTGCTGCACCAGGAAGCTTTGGTGTTGAGTGCCACCTGTTGGGATACAGCAGTAATGACATGGAGCTGGTGACGTCTGCATTACACAGGATTACAGAAGGCAATTTACAGTGAAACATAATAGCCAAGTTATTAATTAGCCAGTATTGAGAGGTGTCGCTGTTGGTCACACACAACTGATAATAACCGCCCTGTGGCTTTCTACATTATATTTCAAGGGCAGGTTGCAGCTTTGAATACAACTGGTAATATCTCTAATGCCTCTAATACTCTGCTAATAGCCGATGTTTCTTTTAATATTACTGTTTTGATGCTTGAAACTTAAGTGTTTCTACTTGAATTTTCTTCCCATCATGGGGTTAAAACAAAGCCCTTTAAACAGCCGTTCAGGCACGCTACATTTAAACTGTCAGCTACAACCTGAACAAATGAAAATCTCTGAGGGTTAGCAGATTTTGTAAAGCAGAAAGACTCAAACACATATATTTAACTGCAGGGGAATCTCCATCTGTACAGGCCTTTACACCAAGGAGCTGATTTATATATAGATATGCATGCTATGAGATGACAACAATGCTTTGTGTACCTGAAAGAGCATATATGTTCGTGATGCACCAATAATGCTATACACTGGTTCAGCTATTATATGGGTTATATTTTTGTCAATATGATAACAAAATTGTAGCGATGCAAAATATTCTAGATTCTAGAAGAATATCAATGAAGTTTGCACAATGCTAAAGAGAACGAAGGTGTATGATGAAGGTGTATGAACGCCATCAACTCTTCTCCACCGCCCAATGCTTTATTAACCAAACATTTCTGGCTACCGTGCCTCAGTCACCACCCTAATGAAGGCGAGAAAGACAAAGTGATAGTGAATAAAGCATCAGGTACAGAAAAAGAGTTGTGCAAAGTATTTTTTTTTTAATTGATTTTGGTAGACTGCTCTGCACCTCACTGTGTCTTAAAGTTAGAAATGGTGGCGTACAGTATGAAGGCCAAGACAACCACAGGTAAATAACTAAAACCATTAGTTTAGGTTTCATTCTGGGCGAGAAAAAGTGGAATCATGTATCTCTAATATAGGACTACATTATCTTTTTTGAGGGAATGCAAACATAAGTTTCACTGAACCAATATTGATTGTATTTTTGTTTTAATTTTATTTAAGTTGTCGGGGTTTTTTGTTCCTTTGTAGCAATATTTCACACACTGACCTCACAGTTGATGCTGATTATTGCTCCACTGTGGTCTATTTTATTCTATTCTGTGTTACAAAGATGTCCTTTTTTGTGCTGACACAGCGAACAGCTTTGTAGAGGTGCTGATTGAAGAAGCGGCATAGAGGGAATCACTGTTCTGTGATCAGTGAGCAGAGCCCTGCGGCCACCCCTGTCATCATCGTCTCCACACAGCCCAGAGCTGAGTCTTGAACAGCACCCGCACACAGAGTCGCCGGGTAACACCAGGCCAGAGGGCGTGACGCTGGACGGCCTTTCTGTCCCAGTCAACAGAGGAAGGTTTGTTTCCCTTCATGACAGACCGACTGACTGACTTTCACTCTCTGACAGAATAAGATGCCGAAGTCAAGAGGGAGCTCTCAACTAAACTTGGTTTGATTTTTGTTTCACTGCTGCGGTTTTTGTTTATTTTTTATTCTAGACTTCAATAACTTGTAAACCAGGAAATTGAAAAGAACATGTTTCACAAATACACCAGTGGTTTCTTAAAAACTCGACCCCCAATGTTTTTTTGAAGCAGGATGCAAAATAACTTTTTTTTCTCTTGCATGCAGCTGGACCCTCTCTGCTCTACTTCTTCTTTTGTTTTGTTTTTACACTGTCTGTAATTCACATTGTGATTTCACGTGATGCAAACTGAGAGATGATGATTGGCAATTTGGAACAAAGACAGGAAAGGTCTGTCTACTTTCCAAGGTCACGGGCCTTTCTACTGCTTCCTCTCTCCTGCACTCGCTGGCCAGATTGATTTGAATAGAAGTCTACTCAGCATGCAGCCAAGTAGGGCAAAATGAGTTGTTAGAGTGTGTGTCTGTGTGTGTGTGTGTGTGTGTCTGTGTGTTTTAGCCTGGGTGAGTTTGGTCTGACATGTTATTTCCTGCATGGCGAGATAATAAGAAATGTGACTGGACTATGTGATTGTGGTTTTATGTTGGACAAATCCTAATGACTGAAGAGAAGTTGTGTACATTTAGATTTTAGCTCTTGTCTGATTTAAAATTCTTTAATTTACAAAAAAACATGAAAGAATGGATAGATATGTTTGTTATAATGTCATAAATGCAGTTCTGGAATATAACCAAGTACATTTACTCAAATACAAGTTTGAGGTACTATACTTTATACTTCTACTCTACCACAGAGGGCAATATTGTGCTTTGTACTCTATCACATGTATTTGACAGATATAATGTTTCATATACATATATACACTACCGTTCAAAAGTTTGGGGTCACCCAAACAATTTTGTGTTTTCCATGAAAAGTCACACTTATTCACCACCATACGTTGTGAAATGAATAGAAAATAGAGTCA